>JAHWXV010321087.1:0-10756 GCA_024586415.1 Phrixothrix hirtus
TATATATATATATATATATATATATATATATATATATATATATATATATATACTGGGTGTCCTATTTATCTTGAGACAACGAAATAGTATAAAAAGTAAGGGTTGTACGAAAAAATAGTTAAGTGGACCAGTAGGTATCTATTGTTTTAACGGTTAAAGATATTCATTATTATGTAAATTCTATCTCTAAACAAATTACAGTTTTGACAGAATAAACACAATCATTTTCTTTCTATAGATATGAATGAATTTCAGATATATGTTCGAAGGGCTGATGAATTAAGTATTAGTAGTTATTTATTTATGTACATTGATAAACTTAGCTGTAGTAAATTCATGCATCATCTTAGCTTTATTCTTTGATAAAAGTTTTTATTGGATCGATTTAGGTTTCTTAAAAATAACGCTCGATTATTAATTGATTTAGCCTTCGGATTAGTATAATTGGTCGATGAGTTAAGTGGTCTCGTAATTCGGCCACTTGCAATAGATTATCAGTTATATTATTAGCTTGTCGATATAATAACGATAAACACATCTTTAACGGTGGCTAACCGTGCTTTTTGGAGTCTTAAAGTATTTTATGAGATTCTATCGCTTACCGGAAATATTCAGATTTCTATTGTAAGTCAGTAGCAACCAATAGAATTTGAATTGTTTGGCCGTTACCTAAAATTCTCATGTTTTGTTTAATTCTTCCTCTGTACTCTAGCATGATCATTTTCTATTCCTAAGATTTAAATTTACAATAATATAGACAGTCTGTTACTAAAATTAATATTTATTAATATTATTTGAATCACGCACACTTATTGATATTGTACTTTATTAAAAGCGAATGCGCCCTCCGTTTCTTTACAATTATTTTGTAATTTTAATTCTGATGTGGAATATTGCATTAACTTAGATGCCGATTTAGATAATTATGAAATGATGAATGACTAATTATTGCTATGAGTTCATCAATAGCGGTAGTACAGTGTTTGAATGTTCCTCTTCCACAAAAGCGTACCTGAACATTTTTAAATGAGATAAGTTTCTTTTATAAAGACCTTAATTAAAAGACATACGGATGTCGCTAGTAGTAAAATAAACGAAACTGAAGATTGTGTAGTTACTTTATTACCGATTTTCCACATTCTCTTAAAATTTAAACTACCACCATTACATATAATAATTTAAATTATTTCGTTCTCAAATTTCTTTTAAAATGTAAGAATAAAATAATATAAACCATCGCTTAATTCTTTACAATTTCTGCTAACACCAGAGTAATCGGATTTTTATTTTATATAAATTATTGCCTTAACTCGATAGATAATCTATAACCATCGACAGGTTTCAACATTAAATCAGCTTTTAATTTGATATCTTGGATGCACTTATAATCCGTGAATACTTTATATTTTCTTATAACAGTTGCTATTAAGGACTTCATGGCCATCATCGCATATTTCGGTCCTATCGCAGAATACAAATGAATTTTAAGCGAATAACATCAGTTAAATGACATTACCTACGCAATTACGAGGTCCTCCAGAAAATGGCAACCAACTATACGGATGACGTTTAGCAACTTCTTCGGGTAAAAATCGATTCGGGTTAAATCTTAAAGGGTCTGGCCAAATACTTTCATTTCTATGTAAACAAATTATAACCATTACTATTGAGCTACCAGCAGGAATTGTGCAATTTTCTAAAATATAAAAACAAAATAAAATAAAACAGTAAATTGTTCTTTGTTTGATGAAATACAACATTCGAAGTTGGGTAATTATAAAATAAAAGACTCTGAGAACATAATGCAAATTCAATCATGGAAATTATTATTTTATACAATAAAAAACTTGAAGCATAGGTTGCTAATCTTGATGACGCAATTTTGGACCTAGTCGACGTTGACGATTTAAAAATATACTTACTCTTCACAAGGAAGTAAAGCTATAAGTAGTATGACGACGTGATGTTTAGAGCATCTCCATTCATGGCACAGCAGTTGACGCAATAAGGGCTAAGGCAACTTTTGGATTACGAATTAGCAGAATAGGGTTCAGCTTAAACGGATATGTGATTTTAGTATTAAAGTGTTTTATAGTGAAGAATTTTCTTTAATAAGAGAAAATATAACAAATAATGGCAACAAAATATTTTCCCAACTTCATCTTATGATTTAAAGATAAAAGGATGTCGAATGTCTGAACATTTAAGGGCAAAGTTTCAATTATTCATTGAAAATGAAGCCAACAAGAAGCATTCTAAAAGGAAAGTTGAAATACTTTTTCAAATTGAATATATTAGGAATCATTAGATCACTGAAAGGTGTACTATTGTGTACTATTATGGAGGAATAAGGAATTTTAGCAACCGAAGATGATGAAAACAAAAATAGAAAGACGCTGATGGTAAAGCTTACCTAATTTAATATCTTCAGTAACTGCTCGAACTAACATTGGTCCAACAGGAAATAAACGCATGGTTTCCTTAATCACCATTTCCATATATTTAAATTTTCCAAGATCTTTACATTCTACTGAGCGATCTGGCCCAAGAACCTCTAAGACTTCTTCATATACTTTTTGCTATAAAACTGTCGATAATTATATGTTAATACACTGATAGGAGGTTAACGTACCTGAACATCGGGGAACATGCCCAGCATAATAAAAGTAAAACTATTCATTGATGCAGTTGTATCACTTCCCTATAACATCTCAACTACATTTTCAGTCAAATTTAAATTAGTTGTATTTCTCAAATCTCTCAGAATTATTATCACGATGATAAGTCATCGACTTTTGAAATACATCCTAATACTTGATTTGTGAAAACCATTATAATAGTACATACGTAACAAGAGTGATAAGAAGCCAATTATGCACAAGTGAAAAATTTATAAGCACAAGCGTAGCTGAGTGCAATTATTTCGCGACACGTAATTGGCCTAACCCTCAGTTTTGTGCTATACTTTTCTGTTATGAATGACAAGAAATTCAAAAATGTTGAGCTGAGGTTAATTTAATCATTAAGTGGATACATGTATGATCACTACTAGCATGTATTATAAATAGATGAATATAACGTTAGTTGTCACCCGTACCGTCTATTCAATTATAAAGTCTATTAATTTTAAAACTAAATTATAGGTAATTTTGTGTTTTTGAAATACATTCATCAATTGTAAATACTAAGCATTTTAATTTTTAAAAACTTGTTTAATTGTCGTTGTTTCTGTGACTATTGCTACGTTACTGATACATTTTAGATAAGTTATTGATTGCTTAACACATCTTATAACACAGTTTATGCGTGGGTGTGCATTGACATATTAACTATTAGTTCTTACAGTAGTAAACATTTAAATGAGTAGAAATATATAAAAGATTATTAAAAAGTGCTTCAACAACTAGATGGCATGTTTCTGCAATATTTTTAAGCATTATATGATTAAACTTTTGTAACCACTTGGAACTTTTGTATTTAAAATGGATACATTTTCTGTTAAGAAATTTTATTCTGATTTTATTTCATTGGATGTGTATTGAAAGTGCCTGTTTGGCTTAACATGTATAAGGAACAGGTATAAAAGGCATTAATTTTTGTTCTAGATAACGGCCGGTTAGCCTCACTTACCATCATTGCATTTGCGTAATTTTGTTTAAAAATTAAATAATAGCCACTTTTTCTTAATGTTAGTTTAATAAATATTTTCGCATAGAAAGCTGACTTTTTGGTGCGTCCTCATTATTTATGAACGCTTGGGTGCCGAAAATTACTTATTTTGTTATTTTTATAAAATTACGTAAATTCGGTTTTGTGGGATTAGAATAACTTGAATTGCTTCATGTTTATAAGATACTAAGCAATTATCGTCTAGATGTGCATACATCACTATGAAAGTATAGAAGTATTAATTGTTACTTTGACTTTCGATTACACTTGCGATGCCTGATTACCAAATTCCACGGATTTGGAAATTTCATGGAAGTATAGCCTATTATATGCTTGACTTATTTTATCATCATAAATTATTTGATTCTACTATTCCTGAATTACAAAATAATCTACATATAGGATGCTAAATTTAATTTAAATTAAAATCTAGTAATTTCCAAGTTAAAATAACTTGTAATAAACAGTCTGAGATATTATTATTATTATTATTATTTAATGTTTGAAATTCTCAGTGTTTTAATTTGTTTCAAGTAGTTTATTATTCAATCAACGATTTAATACAAGATGAAAACTTATGGTTTTCGAATGCCAAATAAATTAAATATTATTTAAAAAGAGCATGAGTCGCGAGTAAATCTGAAAATTAACGTGTTCACAGAATAGAATAAAGGATGTATCAAATCATTTATTACTAAATAACAACTGAAAATGTGTACAAATTTATTGTTTACAATTATAAAATAAAGCGCTTCAAATAGGAAGTTATATATGGCTAGTATTATTTGAGTTGATACGAAATGCAAAGCTAACAAAATATAGGACAACAGTTTACGGCTGTAGATAAAGTTATCGACTAATACTTTAATTGAAAAACTTTAAATTTTACTTAAGCAGTTTTCGATATTCCTATCGATAATAACAAATCTCTAATAAGTTTAACGCAGAGGTACTTAATTAAGTACCTGAAGACGTTGTGTATACCTTCACAAAGTCTTCAGTTTCGTAAAGTTTATTAGAAAATGGAAATATTTCTGAACAAAAATTAATACAAAATGTTGTAGGTACCTTAAGACAGAAATTGCGTAATTAATCAGTATAATATGGCTGTCGTTCTTCTGTCATACCTTACGGAACCAAGCTTAACGTTGCTACTATAAAGATTTAAGTAACTAATTACATATTTCAGCAAATGAAGAGATCCCTGATTACATAATGCTTCTAAAGCAAAAATTAAATGTCTAATTATCGTCCAAAATAATAATTGTTTCGGAAGGAAATAGGTTGAATGATGTAGATTAAACAGTATTTAGAAATAAAACGAAGGCCGCTATTTTAACTCGTGCCATAATGCCTTGAGTTTTCTCTCATTCAATAACCATGTTAAATCATACACGCAGCTATTAAAATAATCCTAGAATAAAATTTCTTAATTTATTCAATTCAATAGAACAGAAATAATTAAATAAAGCAATCAACATTTTTTTACTGACGTAGCTGTTTCTTGTTTAATCCAGTGTTACTAGTTAATATTTGATATAGGCGTTGACGTGAACTTAATTTCAAATCGATATAATACAAAGTTCAATAGTGCAATTTGAAAAACACGTTCTATTTAGTTTGTTAATTGTGACAACTTACTATAATTAATATTTTTTGTAAATTACCCGTTAATTACGGCAATAACATTTTTAATTTTTAAAAAAATTAATTGTCATGCGATGACAATTTGTTTGTTTGAATAAAAAACTGACACCATTATGACTAGTGGTTGATTTACAAAATTCGCTTAATGTAATCAATGAAAATTTTGCCTTCTATAGGGTGTCTAGGCAATAAGGCCATTGTTGTGTACGACAAAAAATGCTTATAGATTACATTTTTAAATTTCAAATAATTATTTCCGTCGTCATGAGGTAATAACAACATTTGCCTAAAATAAAATTTTACTGTAAATTCTTATTTTATACTTAATAAGTATTAAATTTACAGGAAGAGAATCTTACACTATACAAAAATTTGCAAACATTTATTTTTGAATCAGATTAAAATTTTTTATATATTTGTGTTCACTAAGTGCTCGTGTACACGTGCCTTAAATAATACTCCTTATTTCCAGGAAACCCTTTCTAATCTTTATACATTAAATATTTTTGACAAAAAAATTATTAGAAAAAATAATTTACGAGAACGTTTCATAGAGAACAGAAGGCTTTGAGAAATACTATATTGTACTGGGTAACTAAAGATACATGTAGGGACTTTGTTATTTGTTAATACATATAATACCTTGATATTGAGTGGAAGTATGTATTGACTTCGTCTGCTGAAATCAAATTACACGGCTTCTCACGCAATGGTTATAGGTTCCAAATTTTAGAAATTAAACGGTTAAATGAAGTCAAAAAAATTGAGTTCATTTAATTTTCCTTCTCACTTTCAAAATTTCAAACCTATTGCGGTCGTGGAAGAATTCGTACTCTTTTAATTTCAGCACAAACAAAAAAGGATGAATTGTAAAACACCAAACGCGTTATTATCACATCATGAATAGCGAAAAATGGTACAACCGGTATATTTTTATATGTGGGGGTGATTCAAGGTTGGCTTGGAATATATTTTTTATGATATAATTAGTTAAGGTAGCAATAAAATTAGTATAATCAAAATCTAGAAACCTTTGCGATGAGGCCTAATAGGCTTTTGTTTTGACAAATTTCATGCAAGTTTGTATCGTCGGATGCGGAGCAGCCAATTACTGTTAAATTTGCGATAAACAAAAGCGTAAAATCGGCAGAAATTTACCGGGAAAACGCTCTTTCAAGTTCCAGTGTATGTGAGTGGCAGTAAAGATGTCTCAAATATGTCACATAATCATGTTTGGGTAACAACTATAACTGTAACAAATGTTCGTCACCTTGATAGACTTGTTTTGGAAAACAGGCGACTAAAGGTACGAGATATTGCTTCTATCATAGGTATAAGTATATGAAGTGCTAACAAAATTATAACATCTATCTAAAATTTTGTGAAGTTTGCGCTAGATTGGTCGCAAAATGTTAACGTCTGATCAAAAAGCTGGTCGTATTTCTGTGGTTACAGATTATTTGCACAGTTTTGAGTTGGAAAATAATAATTTCTCGACCGAAACTTGGGTGTAATATTTTACATCAGAATCAAAAAGTTGCAGTCATAAAGATCTCCGCCACCCAAAGAATACAAAAGCCTTCCATCAGCCGGTGAAGTTATGGTCTCCCACGTAAACAATCCATAAATGTTTAATATTACAGAAACTTGTTAAAAAATGACGGATGTGATGCTATTTGCAAGAACAGGCCCGAAAAACTTTCCGGGAGAGTCATATTGTTACAAGACCATATACGGCTAATTTAACGACCACAACATTAAGTATAATTGGTTGGGAGATCATGGCACACTAAGCATGCAGTCCGGACTCAGTTCAGAGTTATTTCAATTTATTTTGACTGTTGAAACAATTTCTCGGTGGACGCAAATTCTCAAATAATGAAGAACTAAAACATAATGTCCGTCAGTAGCTCCGAAGTCAGGATAAATCTTACTATAATGCGGATACAGAAACTTTGCCATCACTATGGGAAAAATGTATTTCTATTAAAGGATGTAAAAACAATAAAATTTTTGTTGAATTTGAACAAGTCGTTTTTTAAAATAAATTCCAGGTTAACCTAACCACCCTCATATTTAGATTTATATAAAATTATGAATCCAATACGCTAGTTTTGCTTAATTTTTATTTTATTTCTATAACTTTTAAAACTTAAAGTTTAAGTTCAGTTTATTATACAAGGACGTGGCACGTAACAATTTAAAGTTTGAAAGGCTTAAAACTCCAGGCTTCGAAATCGTAACTCATTCGTACTAATAGTTCATTCGATAAAGACTTCTCTACAGAATTTTGTCAGCAATTCTTCACTATTGGTTATTATGTAGCATACTTATGGAACTATTTTAAACTACGAATGATACGTCGTAAATTTACTTAACTTTATTAAATTACTTTCAACAAATGTATGTAATTTATTTCATTATGATATTCGTTTTCGAGTTATAGTGTTTTATAAAAGTTTCAGGCTTCAATTAATTTTATTTAAATTTTAATCTATTTTACAATTAACTACCATGTTTGAATTTTTGAGACGTATGATAATTCTTACATCTCAAGTTGCGTTTAGTTAAAGATTACTTGTGTAGCTCCGAGATCAAAAGCAACATACGATTTAGTTCAGGAAACACGGAATCTATGTAGTGATAGTTAGCGAATATTGAAGCAATAAAAGGTAAATAGAAGTCAGTTCCGTGACCTTAAACTTATATAAGATCTTAAGAAAATTTGTTTTAGTACAGAAATTGTAATACTTATTTTAAATAAAGTGTGGCGACCTTTTTTGTTAAAGTAAATTGGAATTTATCGCTGGTTATCAATTAAGGAATATTAAAATTCTGTCTGGTTTTCTGTAGTTGTTCTAGTGTGCATTTTATGGATGGAGCGACCCAGATAGTTATTCTTCAGTTAAATATTGTCCTTTGTTGTACTTCTTGTTTCCCCCACCTAAAGAGCCATCAAAAATTATTGCACTAATGACACGATCTTCAACCATACAGATACATACATTTATATCAACCAAGTATCTTCTCTAGCGCAATATAGACAATTGTTTTTATGAAATAAGCTTCTAAAAATTGGTGAAGTAATTATTTCTGAATCAATATCTCAATCGTCCATCATGGAACATTGTTTCGTTCATTCAAGTGTCTGTTGATACTGTACTGTCATTTTTATCATCGATATAAGTCTGTCTTCTAAATTTCGGTTTAATCCTAGCGAATAATTACGGTTATCACTAGTTAAACGGTCAGTTGTGTCCAAATTACAATTAAAGTCGATATATTTATCTAGAAGAACGCAAGCCCAGCGCAGAATTGAGTGGATCAACTAGGAGGGCACCACGGCCGGTACCTGGAGAAGCAGGCTAAAATAAGCAATCTTGTGGCATTTGTTTTCGTGTTATGCTTTTTAACTATTGTCTCAGGTAATGGGACTTGTAGATACCCTACTTACTTATATTCATTTTTAATTATTTTAAATGAAAGTCAGACCAAAACTATGTACACATAGTAATGATTAAAACTGTAGGTAGTTGCTTATTAAATGTACTACTAGCGTATTGGACTTACATTTGAATAGAATTTAAATATGTAGAAATATAACAGGTATCGCATTTAAAATAAGAACGTGATGTCATTTCTAGTGAAACCCGAACATTTATTTAAATTCGCTCATAAGTAATAAAATTATAAGCCTGTACCTATGGCTTCGGTCACCCGTCATGATTTATAAAATACTTACAGCAATCATGAAGGTGTCTACTTCTTCACGCAATTCTTCATCGCTGAAATTTGCTCCACCCTCTGATAATTCTATAAGTTGCTGAAGGAACGTTTTCCTCGTTTTCGGTTCTAAAATTATAAGGAAGCTTCAAATGTGATATAAGCATAAGAAAGAATTAGAAAAACGGGATGTCCATAAACTAATGCCCATGTTTCAATAACACGCATGCACGCACGCACGCAGGCATGCAGGCTCGCAGAAACGCACGCATGCACGCACGCAGCACCTGCGCACCTGCACACCCACATATGCACACGCGCACACACGCACACACGCACACGCGCACATACGCACGCACGTACGCACGCTCGCACGCACGCACGCATGCACGCACGCATGCATTCACGCAGTCACGCTTGCATGCAAGCATTTTCAGTCATGGCACTACAATATATTAGGTAATTATTAATTAGCACTATAAATTAAAAATACAAAAATGACTTATTAGTGTATGAACACAAAAAGGATAAATTAAAAATTTCACTAATCACTAAACTTATTGAACATTAAAAATAAAAATATATATAAGACATTGACATATTAACTGACTAATGCATTCAAAATTAAACAAATGTAATTCGAGCGCACATGTACAATGGGGTCCAATTTAAGTCAAATTTTATCGCAACTTGTTATGGATTATTTAATAGAACAATGTGTACCAAAATTATCTTTCAAAGTGCCTTTTCTTAAAAAAAATTGGCGATGCCTTACTATTAACCAATTCAAATAAAGGAATTAATGAACTATTGGAAGTTATCAATAACTTTAAAATTTATGGTAGAAAAAGAAGATAAAAACTATTATAGAGTATTTTTGATAACGATGGAAAGATTAAGTTAGATTGGTATCAAAAAGAATCATCATCTGACAAATATATTAATTATTATTCGAACCATTCTATGAGTTTAAAAATTAACTTTATAAAACAGTTGAGAAATAGAACAAAAACAACTAGTCATCCAGATTATATTGAAAAAATTTAAATATATTATTTAAATTATTAATCCAGAATTCATATCAAAAAATCACTAGTTAACATAATTATTTTCAATAATAACTATTCTAATTATCGAAATTAAGAAACTAAACAAGAAGGTCAATTTCCTTTCATTATTAATATAAATTGTGTCTAGCAGAATTATTAAAATTCTTAAAATTGCAAATATCCAGATTTCTAAAAAAATATTAAAAGGACGATCATTATTTTTAAAATTAAAAGATAAAATTCCACCTATATTACAGTCGAATTTAGTATATCTTCAATGCAAGGATTGTTTAAAATATTATATTGGTCAGACGAAACAGCTATTAAAATGCAAGTAGCGTGGCATAAGAGCGATGCTAAAAGAAATACCCAAAGGTGATCTTTAACTAACCATACTAATAATTTGGACCATTTAATAGACTATAAAAATGTTAAAATTTTAGCTGGAGATAGTAATTACAATAAACGTTGTAAAAATAGATATTCAAAATTTAAATGTGATTTATACAAATCTAATAGATTTAACAAATAATAATCAAAATATAAAACATCAAGTGGATGCAATTGAAGCAAGTGTGTGTGTGTGTGTGTGTGTGTGTGTGTGTGTGTGTGTGTGTGTGTGTGTGTGTGTGTGTGTGTGTGTGTGTGTGTGTGTGTGTGTGTGTGTG
>JAHWXV010321116.1:0-10441 GCA_024586415.1 Phrixothrix hirtus
ACACTCACACTCACACTCACACTCACACTCACACTCACACTCACACTCACACTCACACTCACACTCACACTCACGCTCACACTCACACTCACACTCACACTCACACACACACACTCACACTCACACTCATACTCACACTCACACTCACACTCACACTCACACTCACACACTCTCACACACACACACACTCACACACACACACACACACACACACACCCACACATACACACCCACATACCCACACACATACACACACACACACACACACACACACACACACACACACACACACACACACACACACACACCTGTTGATAACACAATGGTTATTAAAATCTTAAATCATCGGTGTAAGATGGAACAAACCAAGACATATTCGAACACCTATGCAGAAATTACATGATGAGGATTCATAATTAAAAAATATTAAATTCATACCTTAAAACAATTGGTAACAGGTCGAAATACAATACGTGTGAATGATTTGCTGTCACAATCAAAAAAGACAAGATGTGACGGTATCAACATGCCTTTAATCAAAAGGTTGTATTTCTTATTAGACTATAAAGATGTCAGGATAGTCAACATTCAACCTTAGACTAAGTGTAAGATAGAATTTTAAATTGCAAAAATGTTACAAACGGATAAACATCGATTAATCGTTACAAAAGTAATATTTAAAATGTACTGATAAATAGTCTTGAACTTAGTTGTGAATGAGACCATTGAAAAGAAACTCAATGTTAAATCGTAGACGTAAAGCTGACATCGTACAATTTGCAGGGTATCGGAGAAATAAGCAGCATTACGCTGACATCAGATACATGTTTCTGTGTAAAATAAAAATCATGTATAAGTTATGTTTCTAAATTATATAGTTTTAGAAATATTTGCAGTTAAAAATGGATAACAATTTCGAATGTGAGCGAGCTTTAATGTCGAATTCATTTATTAATAAAGATTTTTAAGCAATATTTTACGTTTAAACTACTTTCAAAACTTTTATATTTGTTATATATTGATTAATCTTAATATTAAGATTAATTTTAAGATGTTATCATTCAAACCCTTAGTATTAAATGTGGCCCAGTTTAACGTTTAATCTAAGGATTTATATTATAAGAAAATGTGGATAACGATTATTGACACACGTTTTTAACAATATCTCTAAAACTGCTCACAATTATCGGAAATTACAGTAAGAACAAGTTTTGTTTTATCAAAATTCGAATACCGGCAGCTTCATAAGAACGTGTTCGTAGAAATATTAAAGTTCCATTCGATATTTTATATAATTATTTCTATAGTTATGATGAGCGACCTAAGATAATATTTTACTATTAAGCCTTATTTTTATATTTTCTTAATAAATAACAAATTCATGGAAAGAGAACCAAATTTAAATACATAAATTTAAAATTAATTGTTGGAATTTTTACGCTAATAATAGCTGAGTCACTTATTTGAGAGAAGTGAATGAACCGCATAACGTAATCTGATACAAAATAAACATAACGATGTTTTTTGTATATTAAATACAATATATAACTGAATGTACGAGGGTGAGTTCTTATGACTGCGAAATGAAGGGGTTGGCGAAGCACAGCTTGTCCTCTGAAGTGACTCATTATTAGTATAAATGCGGTATCCCGGCCGAATCAAGTGAGCAGTATGTGATCAGTCGTCGAGCAAGCAACTCAATGTGTGAGAAAACACCAAATATGGAAAGAATTTCTGACTAAGCAACGAAACCCTTCGAATGTCATTTTGGAATAAATGTCTTAAGTTTACGGAGACTTGCCCTGGAAAAATCATGGTGCAGGGAAGTTAACCTATGATTTGGGCGGCCTATCGAGTCTAAAATTTAGTACCAGAAGATGCTCGTCTCAAGAAGAAGCAGCTTGAAGAATACCTGCAGTGTCCGATACAATCATTTTCACCTTTGCACCTCTGCAGAAACTACACGGAGTATTGCGTTAAATTGTTACTAGGGAGCAAGACTTCATGCAGTCACATAAAAAGAGCACACTACCGCCAAAGAAGTTCAAAGTGTCTCAAACGGTTGAGAAACTCAAGGTGACCATGTTTTGGGACACCGAGAAAATCCTACTCATTCATTACAAGGAAAAGAGTGTTTCCACAACGGGGGAATACTACACTACAATTTTAGTGTGTTTGCGGGAATCCATTAAGGAAAAATGAAGAGAAATACTAGCCACAGGTGTCCTGCTGCTGCACAGAGTACTTGCGCATAAACGTAGATTTTCACCGGATGCCTTGCACAAGGTGGGCTTCGAATTTTTAAACAACCCATCTTAAAGTCAGGATCTGGCCCCAGTGATTTGTGCTTGTTCTCAAAAATGAAAAAAGGACTTTACGCTAAGAAATTTACCAGTGAGAGCGGCAATTTTTGCGTATTTTGAAAACAAGGAGAAAACTTTTTTTGAAGACATCATAAGCTAATTCAAATATCTGAAAAATGTACTAGGGTTAAATCTATAGGGTGTCCCAAAAATATGTGACACCGCGTAAACTGTGGATAACTTATGATCTTATGACAAATCGACTTTTAAATTTTGAAAATTTAAATGGTATAATTTGCTATAATATAATCCCTTCTTCTAGATAAAAGGAATTATGAATTGAACGATAGCAAAACCGTACTACGTTAATTTGATATGCTTATAAAGACACGTAGTGTTTTCTTAGAAGGTGCTTGCAGTAATGTGACTTACTTATACAAGTTCTTTGGCCTTGTTTACTTGCCTTGAAATGAAAAAACCATTCTAAGTTAGCTTTTTGACTTTATTATTTAATTTTTAAACATATTGATTGTTTTATTGCTTGCTACAAAAACTATTTGTTAAAAACACAAGATTATAAATTATTTTATTTTAAATGTCAATTAATTAAATTAATTTCGTTGTAATGCGTTCTAAAACAACATAAGCGATGATTTTTACACAAAATAGTGACTGGAAAATATAATGTTTGTTTATTTATTTTGCTTTCCAAAAATGATTTTTAAATTTTTGGCTTACCTGTTAGATTCGTGTACCGGCAATTAAAAAATATTGTTCTAAAATATGTCAGGTACAGTAACATCAAATCCTTTTAACTTTTATCTGCTGGTATAAATATTTTTAGAAACAAACAAATGTTCCATAATTCAAAACATCCTATGAATAATACACATCAAGAGCATCGATATTAATATCCCACATGGCGCGCACTCTAGCGCTGCATTTGTTAATATTTCGAAAACTAAGTTTTTGAAAAAAATTATAAACAAATTTTGTTCTACAAGTCGTAAGGTACCAATAGTTTGCGTGGTGTAACTTATTTCTGGGACACTCTGTATTGAAAAACAGGAATAATTCTGTTCTCTTATTTACTCTTTTTTCCATCCATTCTGCGAACACAAGATTGCACCTTGGAAGGTCATCACAACCACGTACCATTCTCATTGAAGAATTAATTCATTTTATTAATCTTCATTTTGTCTATGAAAATTCACTCTTATTTAAGATGTCTTGAAATATAAAAATCGCCCCCTAAATATTACAATTAAATTGCTCATCATAACTTGTTAAGGGAATTGCATAACCAATAAGCATCTGATGATGACCACTCAGTGTTAATTTGAGCGAAACAATTACAGTACAGATATACAACTTTTAATTAAAAACATAGTCTGGTAAATTTAAATTTTTGTGGGCAGGCTATTGCATTTTTTATGTGCAATCATAAAATTAACCCAAATTGAGCTCATAAATTATTTAAGAATTTTGACGTCGGAGTCCTTACAATAACAATTAGAAATAACATCGTACTTGTACATCCAAATTAGAAGAATGTTAGCAAAATGTGGACGCGAATTGTAGAAAAGTTAAGGAATTTGACAAAAATTTTAAATTGTTAAATCCTAGAAATTAGTTTTTATATCTTCAGATCTAAATAAAATCAATAATTTGTCTTCCACTGGTAAGAGAAGATTTGAACAAACTTTACCGACAAACGGCTTTTAGAATACCAATGCAAGATAGTTATTCAGTTATTCTAGGACCTATGTACAACGAATTTGGAAACATTCGTAAAATAAGTAATATTTTGTACTGAACTGCGAATAAAATTTTTGAATATAGTGATAAACTGGAAGCAAGTATGTTTGACGAAATCATAGCACAGAAAAAAAACAAAAACTGCAATAGGAAATGATAAGTATGGAGTTCTGCCACCTAATTCAAATTACGCCTAATTTGTAAATTTTTACATAAAGTTTTGTTTCCAAATAGGAATATCGTGTTTTTGTGTGATAATACACTACGTTACGACCATAGATAGAAATAGAAAGGCGTGAGGTGGCGTATGTCTCTTGGTTTGAAGTTTTGCAACAACAAACACGGAAAACAAAGATTTGTCGGAAATTTGTAAGAATTAATTTTCAAAATCGCAATAAAAAGTCAAAAATATTTTTAACTATAATCTAATTTTTGAGAATTCTGACTTTGTTTAATTTTTTAAAAATGTTAGTAGTCGCCATTCAGTTAAATAACATAATGTCAATTTAGATTCATTCTACGCTTAATTTCTGGTGAACGACACAACCTCAAGGTATCCTAAATACGCTCTTATTCGACGAGGCCTACGCCCTTCAATTTCTTCGAAGTTTTATTATTAATTGAATGTGACTTTCAGAATAATAATAATTATGAACGTTCACTAGCAAAGAGTCTATAGCCGATGGATGGATGGTTTCCCATTCTACTTACAACAAGTTAAACTTGTATCAACTACGTTACAAGTCAATGAAATTTGATGTAGATTATGAGTGCAATAAATCCTCAATCAAGCTTAGTAAAAGGACAGTCGTGTACAATATGATCTAGTGTTTTTTCTGTAGCTCAAATATAGCAATTATCAAATATATTTCTTTATTTTTCAATGCATTCTTCTCGAACATCAACTAAATGTATCCAATAATTCTTAAATGCCTTTATACGTTTTCTTTAGTGAGCGGCATCAAAGTCGTTAAAATACTTGTTTATTGACGCAATAACTTTCTCGAGAGAAAATGTTTGAGCTTTAGGATGAAATAAATGTTATTTGGAACCAGATATAACGAATATGGTGGGCAGTAAACAATTTGGAATCGCAATTCATACAATATATATCGGTTAATGTGACTTGTAGGAAATGCTACATTGTGGCATCTCTTTTGGAGCCACTCTGCTGGACCTTTTCTCGCTAATTGTTGCTTTTAAATTATTAAAAGAGCAGCATAACACGTCGATTGATAGCGTGATCCTATATAAAGCAATCGATGAAAAGTATCCCCTTCAAACCTCAATAAATCGTGATCATTACTTTTCTAATGAATAAACATGACTTGGTCTTCTTTAGTGGAGGACTGCTAGAATAGTTATGCACTTCAGATTTTTATTTGCATTTGGACATGTAAGGGGTGGGTTTTCATTTCATTAACAGTAATAAAAACGACGCAAAACATTGATTTTGCCTTTGTTAAAATGGATTAAATTAGTCACAGCGCACTCTTTCGCATTTTTGAGCAGAATTCGACAAATGCGACATCAATCCTGGTGACAGCTTGGATATTCCTAATTGGACGTGCAGATTTTTTATCTATTTTCACAATGTTTATACTACGATCTTGTCAGAACAAGAGCATGGCCCTGATGGCCTATTGCTGGAGCTCTTACGTTTTAATGGTCATATTATCACTTTAAGGCATGCTACCTAGCGCTATACTGTTACTTTAAAAATAGCATTATTTCTAAAGTTTGCCATTTTCTAAAGCATTTGCTGTGTTGATCTTCTTCAGAAGCAACTATTGAATTGCACCACGAATAGCAATTTTATCTAGTTTAAGATTTCTCATTTAAACGTTTTCTTTAAGTAGCTGTATCTTTTAAATTAATTGTTGAAAAATAAAAAAAAATTACTATAACGTTAAAAAATATGCACTACTTGAAACTAATGCCCATTTTTAGCGTCGAGAATGCATGTGGTAATGAGTCGCTTTCCACCAAATCAAGCTAGTATATTGTAACGATTTTTTGGACGTATATCACTTACGCAAGATATCTGGGTAGCTTCTAGTCGAAGATAAGCCGACTACTTTAAGCTTGTATGCTCGGAGCTCCGACAATAATAAATTTTATGCAATTGATTTGGGGATATTTGTCATACCTTAGGCATATGCATATTGATTTATTCTGTATATAAGTATACGTATCAACTTTTGCACTGGTTTGACAATACTAACTTTATATCAATTAATTATTAGGTTTTATTTTAAAATACTGTTTCTCGTACTGTGTGGTTTCAACAATCTATTACTTTTATTTCAATGTTCTGCTTTCATTGCATGAATTTTGCAGGGATTTTTAAATAATTGTAAGACCTGTTGTCTTATTATATATGTACACTTTTTTGAAAAATATCTTTGAATTATTTACAAATTAAAGGTGACACCTAGCGCAAGCCGTTATTTATATATTTACAGAATTTTATTAATATTGAAGCGATCTGCCACAATACCATGGTAAACAGATCACTTGATGTTCGCGTTTGTGATTATGCAGAAAACTTCTAATGGAAACAAATTTGTGACCTCTTCGAGGGACATATAAAGATAAAATGGTACTTTCCAAAATAATTAATAAATCGGATACTGTCTGGTCAGAATGGAATGCCCTATGATTTTGTTATACTTCAGCGGGCACCAACTGAACTAAAAAATATATATGAGTTCGGACAAAGTACCACTAAAGTTATGTAGTGGTAAATATACCAAAAGAAGCATACCTATGGTCTTCATTTTGATAAAGTTTTAGTTCATTGATTTCAGTTTTTAAATAGAAAATCTGTAATGGCAATGGGAACAATAAGGATAAACAGGTGTTTTGAACTAAAACCTTTAAATATGAAGTTCTGATTTAACAATTATTGACGGTGGTATAATAGTTACAAAAGGGTTTGATATTGTAATAAACCAGTGCTAGTTGACTTGAATTTTAAAACAGAAGGAAAACTCAGAGCTACAAGGGGTGGGGGTAAATTATCTAACGAATAGATAAATGTATCCCGATCAGATTCCATAACACATTACAACTCTAATATAAGCGGTGTTTAAAACTTGGAATTTTATTAAACATTTATATAGCATGTAGGCTTTCCAGAAAATGGACGGCAGGCATGATATGGCTGCAGTAAACTCTTGGTTTAAATACAAAAAACAATAATTGCAGATAAGCATGCCCTCTGACACAGTTGTGGATTTGTGGAATTTTAGGCCGATTATTAAAGGATACCTAATTTTACGAAAGGATGCTTACAAAAATTGAAGTTCGCTAGAGTGGGAAAAAGTCGTGGTAAAATAAGATATAAGAACATATGACAATCTCATAACTAGTACTAAAATATATGTCGCGTGTTTATACAACACATTCGACAATTTAATATAATCTCTTTTCAAGGTCGCATTCATTACAAGTTATTTGCTTGTATTACAAGACTTATCTTATAGTTATCGGGATACTCGGAAACTAGTAGCTTGTTAAAGTTACTTTTTATTTTAATTTTCTAATAACAACTCCCCTTTAGCTTCTATACATTTGTTCATGCAGATAAATCACTTATAAAAAGTCGCAGACCACTCTGCTTTTGGTATCTGCATTATTTCATCCTCCTAAGCTGTAATTGCTTCTTTAACTGAGTAAAACGGATGTATACGCAACTGTCTCTTAATATGCGCAAATAGAAAAATACCGTAGAGAGCTAGGTCTGGTGAATAGACGGAATTTAGCAAAATTTTAACTTTTGGGGCGGCGAAAACTCAGTTATTTCTAGTCGCGGCGTGGGATGACGCATTATCGTTATTGTTAACAAACTGCGCCATCCAGTGCTTGGTCGCTTTTCAGTTCATGTATGGAATACTTGAGGGGCACAAACGCTAACATGCCATTCGCTAGTAACTGTTTTAAATCCCTCTAATTCAATAGTTTTGACATGGCCGCCTTTTGAAGAGAAAGAAGCAACCAATTTCTTGCCGACACTTCGAGCTCTGCGGATTTATGTGGGTGGTTCTTTATTTTCAAAACACCGCATAGTTGATTGTTGTATAGTTTCGGGATCATAGTGGGATATTCACGATTCGTTACCTGTGAGAATGTCAAAAACAGTTTTAGAGCGCCCATCTGCTAATTTTTCAATCATAAATTTATACCAATCCACTCTCGCCTCTTTTTGAGCTTCCGTAAACAAATGTGATACCCAACGTGAACAAAGCTTGACAAAACCAAACTAGTCGTGTAATACTGTTTGCGTTGATTCCGATCCAATCCCTAAGCTTGTTTCTATTTCGCAATATTTATTCGTCGATTTTCTTTTTTACAACAGTGATGTTTTCGGTGGTAACTGCAGTTTGTAGTCTGCTGCTGTGGGGTCACATTTTAAATTTTTTTTGTAATCGTAGTAAATCATCGCTTTAAAATCGCGCCTATCGAGTTCCATCGCGTTAACTAGAAATTACTAATACACTGTCAGTAACCCAGTGTTTTGCACAGGGCTGGCTAAAAAGTTTGATATACTTGTTTGCACATTATTCTAGTACGGTTTTCTCTTTTGAATGGTATGGTTACAACGCGATACGCCCACCAGAATGCACGAATCCCGATTATTATATCATGACCCTCGTATTTTACATTTGTAAAAGATTTGTTAAATATATGATACTAAATTTTACTAATAATTATTAACATAAACATAATTGAAATTGTAGGCTTCAATACAGCTCCTTTAATATATAGTAGGTTTACACGCTTTTATAATTCATTTTCAATAGTGTGAAATGGAGCGATTATTTTAATAATTGAATATAATTAGAATAATTATCCTGTATTTGTATTTATTATTATTTGAAATTAACAAGGATTTTTAAATTGAATTAGAAAATTTAATATTAAATAGTCTAATTAAAACATCTTAATATTAATTCATAGTGGCACACTTAAGTAAAATGTTTATCACGTTTAAGAATTATGTAAGTAGTAAATACATAAAATATCGTTAAAGTTGAAAAATACCTTTACTAAATATATAAAATATTAATTATACAATAGAAATTAAGATTTTAAATGATTATACAAATTTAGAAATGAATAAATCGGTCTATAAAAGTAATTAAAGAAATAGTAATTTAATTATCAAAAAAAATTTTAAACTTGTTACGTTGACTTTATTAAATAGCAGTATTTCAGTGTATTTAAATTAAATTTCAAAGTTCGACTTCTATATGGGTTGCCTAAATTTTACTGTAACCAGAAACGCTTTCGTATTAATTTTAATATGCACGTAAAGTTTATTTGTTCTAATTGTTTTGTTAGTCGTCGTTTCTTGGGTTTTGAGAAAAGTCAGTTTTTAAAATACCTAATTTTTTCTTATAAATTTCTACAATTTTAGTGCTTAATATTTACTAAAACCTGTAACGTTTACTTTAATTTTGTATATTATAGTGCGGAGCGTTCAATGATTGGATAAAGCGTTCTCGTACTTAAATTTGGCATGTTTGAAGTTCATATGAGGATGTATCATTGATGTTCATTCTATCACCTATTTATTTAAAATAAATAGATGGGATTCCTCTCCCAATTTATTGGTTAAGAAATCACAATAAACGTTCCTGTACTGATTAATAAAGAATTTGAATCTCCTTCGGTATTCTGCCCTCTGAAAATTTAGCTTACCCAGAGAAGATACGCCTACAAAGATGACTACCTGTATTTAGATCTTATTCAGATCCGCAGCTTCGAATTGCATCTCTAGAGAGATGTTTGTGAACCGTCCATCGGTCTTTACCGGCATAATCTAATTTAAAGAAAGTGAAATAAATATATTTACTTTCTTACTGGCTTCCGAACATATTATTGTAAATTCACTTGTTACGAAATATTATGATATAACTCCTTCTTAATTTAACTTTATTTGATAACTACAGCGCTAAAGTTGCTATCTGTATCAATTGAATTATTGTAATTGTTTTCTCCGATAATTTTGAGTTAATTTACAATTTATATCAGAAACGTAGCTTCATGGTGCTTTTTATTACGCGATAAAATAATATTGGGTAAGATTAGTTTGCAAATCAACGACATTAGCTAATAACCTATAAATGGAAGTCAGCTCCTAAAGCAAGAAATTTTAGTACGTTATCTGAAAAATAAATTACTTACTGTCAACTTATAAACTTGGTGTAATATTGCTAAAATTCTTTACGTTTACAATTCAAATGTTGCTATTTAGGTTTTCTAATTGTTAGTAAAACCACCGCACTATGGAAAATCGAGGTCTGTTTCGGATCAAAAATCGATAACTTTTTTATTTCTAATGATAAAGTTGTGAAATTTTGCACAAATGTAAA
>JAHWXV010321171.1:0-11010 GCA_024586415.1 Phrixothrix hirtus
AAACGTGTATTTCCACTAAAATTTTGACATCGAAAATTTTGGACGAAAACAATACTTTCTCTATTCTATATTTCATATAGGTAAGAGAAAGCAATAAATTTTTAAATATAATTTAATGTAAGTTTTATAATGTGTAATACTTATTTAGTTTAGAAAAAAAACCACAAGTTTTTTTTTCAATTACAAAACTTGAGATAGTTTGTGTCTGAAAGAGAATCCTATCAATGAGAAATTAATATTGCATAAACATTTGAACCTTTAAACAGAAAAATAAACCACAATAGATTTGGTAGCTTGGCTATTGGTAACTTTAGTTTGTAAGTTCAAAAAAGCAAACCATTGCCTCCTTGGAAGCCAACGATTCTGAAAAAGACCAGTAATTTTTTTTTGTTCTGTTTGCATTTTGATTCTGAATTTGTTTTTAATTGTTTATGTTGGTACTTAATTAAAATTTTGTTGATTTGAATTTGAAAAGTGTTTGATTTTAAATTAATTTAGAATGCTCAAGTGTTAATATCAGGCACGTTCTTGATTTGAAACTTTTAAAATAGACAGAAGCAAAGTTTGCTTAAAGGAAGTTATGCCCCCGATAAAGTAATTTTAAATAATTCAAAATTCACATGTGTCTCAAAAGGATATTTTCTATTGCCAAGCGCCCTTCTGGATAAGCATCAAAAGAACATTAAATTACATCTTTAATTGAGCTAACAGAGATAAGAAAAATAAGAGATTTTGTTGTGTGTTAATAAATATAATTTTGACGCTGGAGGCAGTAGGAGCTCATAAATACATCATAGCAGTACATAAAAGCGGGAAATAGTTCAAATTTCACAAATTACTCATTAAGAAAATGTTTATTTACAAAATAAACAATAGCATATGCTAACATTATATTTTCACTGTACAAGGACTACTTCAAAAGTAATATTTAATTGTAATTTCTAAAATGTCATCATTTAAATTTTTTAAATATTTTTATGTGGTCAAGTTAATCCTTAAGATCAATCCTATTGAATAAGTGCACATTATTCTGAACACCCTGTATATTTTAGTTTATTATATATAAATAACAACTTTTAGCTGCAATGGCAATTTAGGCATGGCTATAGGAGTATTATGAACTATTTAATAGCATTCTACTTTACTTTATACAAATAAAACACAAATGTTTTAATATTTTTATCTTATCTAATCTCAAACAAAATTAATTGAAAAAGCTAAAACTGCTATCATCGATTCATTTTGTAACAAGCGAACTATAATTTTTTTACTGAATGATTGCTCATTTTACATGTTTACTATATGCAGTAGGTGCTTTATATTTTAAGCAGTAGCACACTTGATTATCAATGAGAGGAAAATACGTTCGAACCTATATGTTGATTTCTGCAAATAATCACTGGCGATGAGCGACTGCCATGGCAATTGAGAAATGCTCTGATGATCATATATAACCAACCTAAGATCGGATTTATAGTCACTTTGGTAACATCATAGCAGTAACGGTATTGCAAACATTGAACATGGGTTTTGAATTAACAGCATTTATAGTGCAATCGGTAAACCGTAAAGTCGGTAAGATGTTCAACTTTTAAATTTTTGTTACTGAGTTTACCAAAAACCAATCAAAAAGCATAATAATCGTCATTTACCAAATAAATACAATGCCAAGCCATTACTGTTTTCTTACTGCATTATGAATAATCATTCCTTATTTTTACCGACACAATGCTACCAATATTGCTACCGAGTAACTATAAATCCACCTTATGACTTTTTTGTACTTTTTGTAAAAATTAGTTTATTTTCAAATTTATTTACAAAATTGTGTTTAAACACCTAAAGAACCACATAATAAGCATGAAAATGTTTTAAAAATTTTTAGCAGTTAACCTATTAATGGATAGATAACTATTTGAGAACATCTCATAGTTAAGTAAGTAATGGTAGGTAATTTTAGTTGTGTGTAATTCTTCAATTAGAAAAATCAAGAGGTTATTTATAAATTGTACTATTATCTGGTTTCCAAATTGTTGGCAGAGATGTCACACTAAAAATTTGGATATGAAAAAGCTTTCTGCAAGATAGGTGCTGCGTTTATTAATAGCAGACCAAAAACGTAATTATTCAACGACTTCAGAGTATTTTTTTAAACTTTGTAAGTGAAATACACTTGAGCATTTGCATCCATTTATTACTATTGATAAGCCCCACTACTAGACTTTGAAAACCAAAAATCAATTGAAACTATGGGTAGAAACTGGTTCAAATTCACTGAAGAAGGCGAAAATAGTGCCATCGGCTGGTAAAGTCGGGATACTTGTAGAATAATTTTCATTGACTACCTTCAAAAAGGTTGAACAATAACAGGAAAGTATTACTCATCATTGTTGGACCAGTTGAATGAAAAATAAAAAAGAAATTGGCCACATTCTTTAGCTATTGTAACTGTAAAAATATATGA
Source organism: Phrixothrix hirtus (assembly GCA_024586415.1). Lineage (NCBI taxonomy): Eukaryota > Metazoa > Arthropoda > Insecta > Coleoptera > Phengodidae > Phrixothrix > Phrixothrix hirtus. The sequence continues at coordinate 2,465 of JAHWXV010321171.1, forward strand.
ATTGCATTTCGAAATGCTTCCACATGCCCCCTTCTGACTATTTCTTATTCCCAAACATGACAACGTGGTTTGCTGGTAAGAAATTTTCATCCAATGGAGAAGCAATTGCCAATGTAGGATATGTATTTTGCTGAAGGTATTAAACACCTTGAATATTGTTGGAACAAGTGTATTGAGTTGGAGGAGAACTATGTTAAAAAATAAAATGTTTTTACACCAAAAGAACAACTGTTTGTTTCATTTTTACTTAACTTATTGAACTACCCTCTTATTTAAATACAGGTTGTACTTAAAAATAAAATGCATTTTACATCATGCAATTTGTGCCATCTTTTTTTCAGAGCAGAATTTCCACATAACTTTAACAATGAGGTCATGTACATGCATATGAAGATATTAAAAAATTGATTACATAACATCAAAAATATAGTAAATAAAATGCATAAATTTGAATGATGCTTGTATCATGTATTTTGTGGATGCTTTGGATTTCACCATTATATTGATCCTGTTAACTCCTTTTACTTTGCTTGTATAGTTTATATGGTGAGTGTAAGTAAACTTCTCACCAAATAAGAAATACTAGTTATACGTCATCAATTTCTACACCAACGATGACCAAATATGACATAATGTCTATTGATGTTTAATAAATTTGGCTAAAATTTGGTTATGAGTGGCGTATTTCTAATCAATGCTTAACATGCAATTTTTTAATGGAATTTGTATTTTCTCTTTAGCATAAATTGACATATGTTTATGATTATTTCTTGAGCTTGCTTGTAAACAATTTTGCAATCCTATTGTCTTTCTTTTTGATTTTGTCATATTTATGAGGATGTTTTGAAAACTCTGCGAAATGAAAGGGAACATGAGAAAATTTGTTTTTGAAATATGTTTTTATTCTTCTAGATAATCTCCTTTAAGTTGAATGTACTTCATCCAAAGATGTTCCAAAGTCATTATATCATCACAAAAGTGTGGTTCTTAAAGTCATCTAAAATAGTCGTCGATAGCTGCTTTTACTGCTTCATCCATGGAAAATCTTTGAGAATAGATGGAAGTCAAGCAGAGCTAAATCAGTTGAATAAGGTGGATATTACAACAGGTTGTGCTTCAGTTCATTCAATTTTCCCATTGCTACCAGTTGTGTAAGCAGATGCCCATTGTCCCGATGGAAAATGAATTTTTTCTTATGCAAGCCAAGTCTTTAATACTTCCTTGGCATCCCAAAAGACTGACACCATAACTTTTCGAGTTGATTTCCCAGACATTTCCTTCTTTGGTGTTGGAGAACCCCTATGTATCCATTATTTTGATTGTTGCTTGGTCTCAGGGGTATAATAGTGGATCCAAGTTTCATCTGTCATAACAAATCGTCAGACGAAATCAGTTTTATTTGAGTTAAAACGATTTAGACTCTCTTGACAAATTCTCATTCTCTGAAGGTTTTGATCCGTTGTCAATATACGTGGCACCCATCTGGCAGAAAACTTTTTCATCCCTAATTCCACAGTTAGGATATGGAATGTTCTTTCATCTGAGATGCCTATATCCTTAGCAATTTTGGAGACCTTTAATCGAAGATCCTGCCTAACCTTATTGCTGACTTTTTCAATGATTTCAAGTGTTCGTGGGTCATCTTCTAGGCTCTCATGACCATGTTTAAATTCTGTCACCCATTTATGCACATTCATAAATGATGGAGCAGTCTCCTAAAGTATCCTGCATATCTTTATGAATTTCTTTTATCTTTCAACCTTTTTTTGCAAAATATTTGATAACAGCGCGCATTTCAGTTTTATCTATTTTGCAACACTTGGCACAACTATCTTTATTCAAATCGATGCCAAATTGATACTACTTGATGTAACAATATCACATTTGACACATGAGAATTGATGTCAACTATTGCATATATTTTATTCAAACTAATGCTGCCATCTCTGTTTAATTTCGTGAAGTTTTCAAAGTATCCTCATAGAATAACTCCACAATTACTCTATGGTTATGCTTCATACTTTTCATTTTTTATCCCATTTTATCACATGCATTTGTTGTGCAATTATGTCACTTCGTATTTTGTATTTAATACGGATTCTATATTTTGGTGGTTTAAATAGTCATTAAATGAAGTGATATTATGCGTTTATCTTTGTAAACTATAATTTAAAACTTATTTGTTCATCCTTAGTTCATACTTATTAGTCAGATTTTATTTATAAAGAATTATAAAATAGATCACTTAAAATAAATTATAAATGAAACGGCTATTGGTTCTTATTAACTTTTAAGTTTGATCATCTGTATATTACCTTTAGGCACTAAGCCAATCATTTACAATGGGTGACAAACTTATCAATTCTTAAAATGCATTATTGGTACTAAGGAAAGTCTAAATTTTAGTCATTGTTAGAGTATATATATATATCACCTTGAGGCCTTCCACTAATCTCTTATAGTATGCTACCAGAACTTATTAACGTTTAATTTTTAGGTAAATGTGTACACAAATTATTATTTAGTGTCTAATATTTATACCAATGTTGCTATAATGCAATACAAAAATATTTTTTAATGTAATACAATTTAAATTTGAATAATGTATGCTCATAGCATGAATCATTGAATTTTTATCTAGGATATTGTGTTTTGATAGCAAAATACATAATTCAAAAACTAAAAATATTATATAATACACTGCACGTACCTTTTTATGAATCAGAATGGATCTTCCTAAAATACTCCTAGGTCCAAACAAAGGCAACATTGTATCATTATAGTCCTGTTTATATAAAATGTGGTCATCCAAACTGCCAAACTTTCCACTAAGATCTCCCATTTCATACTGATCGGGAGTTCCATGGTAAGCTCTGGGCGACGATGCAGGATCAACATTCAAAGGATTCCAATGGTCATATAATGTCGTGGCTTCACATGGAAATTCTAAATGCTCTTCAACGGGTGTCTAAAAATATATAATTTATAAACTGATTTTGAGAATTAATTTTGTGCTTCATACAATATGCACATGATAACCACTATTTTCATGTAATCCTTCTAGAGATACTTCAACATTAGTTATATCATACTCGGTTTGTTGGAAAAACTCAATTTTCCCTTGAACAGTTAGCGTATCTCCATTAGCAAACCAGTCTTTAGCAACAGCTTTTCTTCGGTAAACGGCACCAATTCTGACAAATGTAGCATTACTAATTTGAAATGTTTATTAATGAGAATATTACTTTGAACATGCTAAGCGTTCTCCTCTAGCTTTGGGGCCAAAATCGTCATAAATTACCAGCGACTTTCCAACAATAGAATGTGGCCCAGTAAGTGGTAGGAGTTGATCTGTAAATAATTTTCTAGAAATATGTTCACTATTTGCCTTTTTTCCTGCTATATCCAGATTTCCAATCCGAGTCGACATGTCACCTAATCTGCAATTACCTATTTGATCCATTGTACAATTGATTGTCGTTGACATGTTATTAAAATCTATCTAAAATGAGGTAAGATAAATAAATAAATTAAATAGTAAATATATAAAAATACTTTGTATGTGTTATAAACTCCACCAGTACTCATACAACGAGCAGTCCAGTTGTAAAAATCTTTACCAGGAGGTAATTCATGTATTGCCCATCGATGCTCTGCAGAATTGTTAGTTTGTGCACCATCTGCATGAATCAAATATTCAAATAAAATAGTGGTATCTGCCCAAGGTTCATCTTTTGGTTGTCTAAATAATATTCTCGCAACAATTGGATAACGTACAATTACTTCGGCTGTAAAAATTTGTTTTTGATATTTGTAATTTTGATCGTAAAGAACTATTCCTCCACATATCCACGGTTCTGGCATTACAGCAGCTGAAGGATACTGTGTGTTTCTGTAAATAATTGTTTAATAAATTATAGTCATGCTTTTTATCAGGTAACCAAAAAAATTCGTGTGGTTTTGTATTTTAGAAATTAAATAAAGGCAGAAATGTTTAGAAATAATTTTATTTATTAAAATAACTAATTCAGTAATTTATGATCTTTTGCAATCGTGATTCAAGTTTGTAAATTCCACTTTTATACAAAGCTGCCATTAGAGTTTAAAGACCTGCCAACTTCCACTTCGAACTTTCCTTTATTATAAAATTGTTATTTTACATCAAGCAACAGTGACAATTGCTTGGGGAAGGGTTAGGAGAATGTGGAGGATGGAGTAAAATTTTCTATCCTAACATACAAATTTTTTCCCGTGTGTTTTTAGAGTGATGTCTGGTGTAACACCCATATTTTGATGTAAGTAAAATGGTCTTGTAATGATACTTGATATCTTTTATTTATTTTTGTATCAAGAACTATTAGAAAACATCCTTTAGGTTGTATACAGATTCTTTGGTAATCTAATTACAGTGAAAACTCTCTAAGGCAGAAACTGAAAAAAGCGGAATCCTGCTTATTCTGGAAAATATGTACGGTCCCGTGAAAATTATAGGGAAAATACATAGCCTAAGCCAGAAACTTCTTAACGCGAACACGGAAAGGAAATATAGGACCGATGGAATGAATTTAACCTGAAAAATACAGAAAATTGTGTCTGCATACGTAATGTAAATAATATCTATGCTTTTAACATGTATAAATATGTATGAATTTCTTAGAAGGAATTAAAATTATATTTGTGTATTAAATTTAACCGTGGGACTTTTTAATGTTATTAACAAACTTCGAAAGAGACTTATTTATACTATTCTGCTAAAATGCAGAATAAACAGTTCTTGCAACTACTCACATGCACTTTCAATCCTAATTGTAAGCATGTGCATATATTGTGCAATTTATTGATGCGGTTACAAGTATTCTCATGGTGTCATGTCGGTTATTTTTAACTAAATTTTGTTTTTTTTAAATAAAAATAAATTGCATATATAGCACTCTTACACTTAAAGAAAAAATTAACCTAACAAAAGCCCACAAACCTGAAGGTTTAAGTGCTAAGCAACTCACCGTTAAATTAAACTGGAAAAAAACGCATGTGTATGATTCCACAAATGTGGAATGCAAAACTTTAAAAATAAAACATTTAAAATATAATATCATAAAAGCTAATTAGTAAATGCCTTATGCAAACCAAAAAATTTATTTAGCGTCACTGTGGGTCACTTATATGTATGTACTTGAAAAAATATAAATCTGTTTAAAACGGAAGCCTGTGTAAAACGGAAAAATTTTATGGTCCCTTGGGATTCCAGTTTAGACAGTTTTCACTGTATATACATTATTAAGCTGAAATTTTAATTATTGTTATCTTTATTTTTGGCTTTAAAAATTCCTATAAATTTAAATTGTAATTAAGATAAATCATTATTTTAGGTTCATTGGGTTTCTTTTAGAAATGATCATTTATTAAGTAAATTCTAAATGTGCAGATTTGTTAAATATTTAAAATACATCCAAGGGTATTGAAAATCTTCTATACTCCATTTTTAAATTTTAAAATAATTTATTTTAAGAATAATTACCACTGTGATAGTTGACAAGTAAATTTATTTCTCTGAAAAACGTGTCTGTGACTTTCTTCTATGTACCACATGAAACATATTACCCTTTGAGAAATCTTGAGTACCTATATTCGGAATCTAACAATAAAAATATTTTATTTTGATAAATCTCGAGTATATTCCATGTTTCAGAATTTAGTAAAAAGATTTTATTTAAATACTAAGAAGGAATTGGTGGAATTTAAATTAAAAATAGTTACGTCTGAACATTTTTTGTCTGGGACAAAATCCAAAGTGTCAATTTGGAACCTCTTAATAAGTTTTCCTTGGAAGTGGACAAATTTTTAGATCACGTAAGAAATTGATTATGCCTTAAAACAGAAAGATTCCATTTTCAAATGAAAAGTTGTGATCAATAAATTATATATTGGATGTGCTCATAATTTTATTAAAGGTCAAGGTGCTGGCTATGCAGTGATCTCAAATTCCATTTTTGAGATCACCTGAATATCTTTTTCCACTTCTTATGTTATACAGATCCTTATATAGACAAAAATTGGTCACCTATATGAAAAAGAGCTGTTATTTTTCCATCGAAACTATGCAAAACAGACTACAGTTTAGTATTGTTACTTTATGAAATATTTCATTAAATTGAAACCCATAAGGATTAACAAATAAAACAAGAGCATTGGGCTTTAACCTGGGACTGGTCGCTGTTTGTCACCGTGAATCAAGCGCATTTTTAAATGTTTATTTTACCGCTGTTTTTGAAAGTGCAGGTTTCATTCTTTAAGTACCATCCTACAGAATTGTTTTATTTACACAGGATACAACCCACCGCCCAGTTTAAGTTTACAGGTTTTTCAAGGCAGAAGCGCTTGTGCCACTGTGATCTGCAGCGATCGTTTTGTTTACTAACTTATTAAAGGAACTTTTTTTGCTTATGTGATTCTGCATAATTTCTGCTAATATCAAATTATATTTGTTTTATCTTGGGTCACACGGTTCATTAATTATTCTGAGGGATTCTATATAAATACATAAATAATTGAGTTTTTCTGCAACTTGCTCATTTGATATCATATTATAATACATAAGGTATGTTCGGTATTTACATTTTTATTCATATTTCACTCACAATCATTTGGTAGCTACAAAATGAGGAAAATAAGCTTATCTAGCTGCGTTCGATAAATGACAGATCTAGCAATTCAGTGTAAATCTGTTTACTCCAAGTATTTCGAGCGAGTTTACAGATATTTTATATAATTTTAAGTTATAGTAATATTTATAAAAAAATGTCAGGAGAAATATATGATAAAATTAATTAAATTTAAAATTATATTAGAATCCATACAGACACAGAGCAGAGTGATGCAAAAGAGAGTGAAAAAGGATTCTGAAGAAAACAGATCTGAAGAAGATACTTCTTCTGTTGATGACATTTCATTAGCATATAGCGGTAAATATACAAAAAAAATAGGACCAAAAGGTGGATTGCAGAGACCAAGCAATCAACTCATTCTAGGAGCAGAAATATTGTAACACATCTACGAGGCACTGAAGAGTTCACTAAAAAAGCTGATACACTGCTGAAAGCTTGGCAGTTCTTTTACAAATGCAGTTTTGCAACATAATACTACTTTAGAAGAATTAAAAGCATTGTTTGATTTCTGTATTATGCAGTAGTGTTGAAAGCGTCACTTTACACACATGGAATACTTATGGAGCTGGTGTACAAATTTTTCAATGTGCAATGTCTCAGCAAAGATTTAGGTTTTTAATGTGAGCTATTCATTTTGACGATAAGAATTAGCGAAGACAAGCTCGCACCAATATGCGAAGTTTTTGAGTACATTGTAACGAAATGCCAAAAAAATTTATGGTTTCTGAATATACAACCGTTGATGAAATGTTGTGGGGATTTCTTGGCAGATGTTGATTTCGTCAATATATGTGAAACAAATCTGCCAAATATGGAATAAAGATGTTTGCACTTGCAGACTGTCGCACATTTTATGTATCAAATACGGATGTCTACCTAGGGAAACAGCCAACAGGTTCTTATAATTGAATAATTCAAATAGGCTAGTAGTACCAATAAGTGGAACAGGACAAAATGTCACATATGATAATTGGTTTGCCAGTACTCCTCTTGCTAGCTAATTTTTGGAAGATCATAACCTAACAACCATTGGTGCTGTTAGAAAATAAGGCTGAACTTCCCGAATGCTTTATCAAAAGTAATAATCGAGAAATAGGCTCATCCTTATTTGGTTTTGGAAAAAACAGCATGACTTTAGTGTTACATTTACCAAAGGCAAAATTGTCATAATGTTATCTACAATGCATAACAGTAAAGCTATTGAATCTGCTACTGGTGATGCCCAAAAACTAGACATCATCATATTCTACAACATGACAAAAGGTGGAGTTGATGTTGTTGATGAAATGTGTGAATCATATTCTACAGCCACAAAACCCAACAGGTTGCCTTATGGCATTTCTACATTTTTAGAGGTAGTCGGTGTTAATGCCCTTGCTATATCTTCATTCAACCATAAAGGAGACCGGCGGATAGTAAGGAAAAAATAATTGAAAGATCTTGCAAAAGAACTAGTTTTCCCTTTCATGAGATCCTGACTTCAAATCAAAAATCTTCTCAAGATAGTACGATTGGGAATTCTGAAAATCTTAGAAAAAAATGAAGAACCAGCTCGAGCACAAGATCCTATAATTGAAGGTGCTAGAAGAAATAGAACTGGCAACAAGTCTTACCACATGTGTGCAATATGCAAGATATACATTTGTGGAAATCATGAAAAAATTGATTTGCGTCAATTGCCTAGGATATAAAAGTTTTCTAAACGTATTGCTGTGTCCAATTTGACCAGTTACTGGCGATTCACGTAAAATTAAAAAAATACCTGAGCCATCGTTTACACAAAAAAATGCAATTTATACCTAAGGGAAGTTTATTGAATGTTAAATTCAAATTTTAGATAACGTCATACAAATTCAAAAACAAAAATGAGGTAAAATTTAC
>JAHWXV010321271.1:0-12697 GCA_024586415.1 Phrixothrix hirtus
AAAAAAATTAAGTTAACCTTCTTTGATCATCACGTATTAAATAGAAAACTATTTAAAATATTTTATCTTTTTTTTTTATTAATTACTATATGTACACTTGATATTAGTTCATTTTAATAAATATTTTTTTGCAATTTGGTGTTATTTGTTCAAGAGATAGAAACTGAAATTAGAGTTGCCAAAGTTGTAACAGGTAAACGATTATTCAAGGTTGTCCATACACAAAGGACAGGCTAATGGTCGTTGACCCCTTAAATTGAATTTATAAATAAACAGCACCGCTCGACTAACCAAAAATTAATTGATAAAACATCAATAAAGGTCGCGACTACCAAAAAAACGACAAAGACGGCGTTACAAATAAGCTTATGCAACATCCACGAATTCGTTTACAACTCGGGTCTCTTTCCAAACCCGATCGCTCAATTCTTCAAATATCTATAGAATAGTACTGGTTAACCGTCTTACCTTCAGATCTAACAAAGTAAGAAAACAGAAAGCATTGTTTTAAAAGTCAATTTGCTCATTTGGACTTTGTTTACTTTGAGCGAATCTAGCGTCTTCCAATGCATGGACTGCAGTTTAGTTTCTGGGTCCTACTGGAAGATTCATGCTCATCACCCGTAATAATATTATTTAAGAAACCTAGATTTCGCAAAATGTTAGTACAGTTTGAAACTGATCCAGTTTAAGTTACTTAGAAACAATCTTAGCTAAGGCCTTTGACATGTCTAAATTATTGTGAAATCTTTACCTGACAACTCCCTAATTAACATTTGATATCTTACAAATCATTTTGATGCTCAAACGTCTGTCTCTTCTATCAATTGTTATAGAAAGTCCTGACCTTTTATCGTTCTCAACTTCGTCTCTGCCAGCATCAAATCGCCTGTGCAACTCAAGAACCCGCGCTCGAGATATACAATTATCCCTATAAACTTCTTTGACAGTACAATAAGTTTCAGTAGCTCTTTTACAAAGTTTTGCTAAGAACTATCTAAGTTTAACTTAATTTTTGACAAAATGACACAACGCTAATTTAGGTACAATTCATTAGTTAAGTCACTAATCGGAATAGCAATTCTAAATTTTAACTGCTGACAGTCGAAGCTTGATTCGTAACAACTACATAGTTACAGTTAACGATCAATGACTAAATTTAAGGCAACTTGATCAATCTAGAAATGTCATATCTTGTAATGGAAGTTTCAAAAAGTGCGCTGATTTTGAATCGTCCATCATTTTGTTGTTTCTTAGTTGTTTTGTATGAAGTTGACATCTGCTAACCCGCCGATTTCATTGTATGTGTCATCATGGAATGCTTTACAACTAGCAACTCGTGTTAATGGTGAAAACGTTTTATCAAAACGAAGAAAGTTATGCAGCAACTTTCCGAGACTTCGTGAGGTTCTCGAGCGTAATGAAGCACCGAATAAATCAACAGTGAGTAGACTTATAAATAAATTCAGCGAAACGGGTTCAACAGTAAACATTAAAAATTCTGGGCTTCTTTGTTCTGGCCGGTTTATTGAAAACATTGCCTTGGTTCATGACCGTGTGAATGTTGGTCCAAAGAAATCGATTCGCCATCATTCCCAAGCATTGAAAATAAGATAGTCTTCATTCCAGTAAATTATTGTGCATGAATTCCATTAACACTCCCATAAAGTTCAGCTAACCTAGGAACTGAAAATGTCTGATCACCAGAAAAGGCGAGATTTTGTTGGCTGGGTTCTGAAGGCAACGACGATGCACACTTCCACTTATATGGATTTGTGAACAACCAAAATTGTCGTATCCGGGGTTCAGAAAATCCTTACTCGACTCATAAAAGGGAAATGAATACAAAGCAAGTGACAGTTTGATGTAGATTTTTGGTGGGCGGTGTGATGGTACCACCCTTATCTTTTTGAAGATGTGGCATGACAAGCTGTGACAATTAACGATAACACGAGATCTTTGTGACCTCATTTCGATGCAATGGAGATTCAACGGTTATGGTTTCAGCAAGGCGGTGCCACTGGGCAGACTTCCGGCGAAACAATTACGTTGCTCCATGAAAGTTCCCCAATCGGATTATCTCACTTGGCGGTGACAGCAATGGTTATCAAGGTCATGTGATCTAACTCCTTGCGATATTTTTCTTTGAGTAGTGTTAAGTCATTGATTTATGTCAATCAAATAGAAACATCGCCGAGTTAAAAGAAAAAATTCCACAACGGCGAAATCGAAGTACAAGGTTTTGTGGCCGTTATCAATAATTTCACGAAAAGCGATTTGGCATGCCAAAAAAGTAGAGGGGGTTATATGACCGATATTTTTTCCATTCCTGAAACAGGAAGGTTTGATTAACATGTTTACTCTCTTGGTAAATTTGTCTTTGGAAAATAAAGTGCCTACTTTGATATATTAAAACCGGCGTGCTTTTCGAATAGCCCTTTACCTTTCACTATTTGGCATTTATTGGTCATCTAAGGTAACGTGGTCGTTTAACCCCTAGCGGACAAGGATTGAACCACACTTTTCTTTTCTAGATCACATGTGTGTTTCGTTTTTGTTAGTGCACTTTCGTTTAGAAACACAAACTTTCCATCGAGTAAAATTGATAAATTCTTAACTTGTTATATGTAATATTCTTAAATAATTATTTTGGCGTACTATCGGCATACTTGTCTATGATATTTTGACAACATTCATCCCTAAAAATTTTTTCTTACCGAAGAGCAGTTTGGATACCACCGAGAAACAATTTTGTGTACCTTGAGAATTGACTGTAAAATCTTGACTGCTGTCGGATAAATCTTTGGGCTTGTTTAAATCGAATCAAATATAATTCGTGCGCCCTATTTCAATAGCTGTTTAACGGCATCACTAATGACGTCTCACAGTGACCGCGAAATGGCACGGACGATAACTTTTGTTATATGGTAATGCAACCCACAAAGCGATTTTCTCATTTTTGTGAAGAGATCGTAATTACACAGACTCTTGTCGGATGACATCGTTTAGCAATTACGCAGAAGATTCGTCAGCGCTGGCAGTGTAGCACTTTTCATTGTCATGAATGATTGTGGCAGTGAATGCGGGACGAAGGAAATGTTTCAAAAACCTATAGCAGTAGTCTGGATTAACCAACTCTCCCTGAGGTATAGCATGGTACAGTATTACTTCATAGATGTCATGCGTCATAATGAACAACACATTCACGCCAACAACCTGTGTAGGACGCAATTCTTTGAAAGAGGAGATCATTCCAATCATTAGATCGGCATTTTTGGTGCGGTTCATATGAGTAGACCTAGGTTTCATCCATAGTAACAACGATTCAATGAAATTTTTAATTTCTCACAGGTAATGATTGAATAAGTTCTGTGCAAGTACATAAAGATGCCAATGTTGCAACTTGGTGATTTAATGGGGTATCGAACGAGCTGAAATTTTACAGGTAGGCATAAACCGACTTTCTCAGATAAGTGACCGTAGCTCATCAGCAAACTACGAGGCAGCAATGAGCTAAAATATGTTGTTATCAATTTTAAGCAATCTTAAACGACATCTCTGTTATCTTGGTTATCTCTGTACGTTACGACAAAACTGTATTATGATATGCTTCACGCGGTTCCTCCGACCACTAGCCATTTCAATTTTTATCTACACATATTGTGCAAATATTGTAAATATATTTTTAGATCGCTTACATATACCTATACTTAACGGTATTATATCGTAGTATTAGAATGAATAACGCACAGATGTTCACAATCATTACTCTTGCCCGTCTAACGTCCCTTGTCAACAATGGAAACTCGTCGCTATTTGACTCATGTCTCTAGTGTGACGGCAGTATTACAACTACGTTTTATCCAACCATTGAAAATTTACAACAATTGTCAGGTAACAATAGTGTTTTTCTAAAAGTTGTTAAATTTGTATCTTCTTTCATCACTTCATATAAGCTGCTTTCCAATAATTATAATGGACAAAATTTTAAAATCATTTCACATAAAAGTAGGAGCTAGTAAGCAAACTTGGTAAATCGCCATACCCAAAAACTTCATAGTTCTGATGCAGAACTCATTTAATACCAGATTTTCTGATTTTCAGAGAGATAAAAAAGATGTTAAACTTAAACGGCTCAGTGAAAGCCGGGGACTTAATTTACATCTTAAAATTTCATGCTCTGTATTTTGGAGCCCGAAAATCAACAATCTAGTTAAAATAGAGAGCGTCACCTGATTAATTCGATAACCAGTTAAAACTTAAAAACCAGCACTGATGTAGAACAGATAGGAAAACGGGGTGTGTGCAGGTGCATTTGTGCTTAATTTTATTACTTGAGTAATTTTTTGAAGTCTCAGTGTTTGCACCCATACTTTTATCTGCTGTTAAACAGGAAATTATATATACTGTACATAATAAAAGCACTAAATTATTAAACGAATACTAAAAATAAACAATCATCTGAGTCATTTCCATTTCATTCAATGCGAATGTGAAAAACATGGATGGCCTAGTAGTTATTTAAGATATAAAAATATATCAAAAACAAATGGATTGGAACGACCCAAAAATTTTACTAATGCTACGCCAAGAATTATACATGACAATTTATATATTCTACACATATGAGAAGCACAATAATAGTTATACGTATTTGCAAATAATTGTACAAAAGCAATATGAGCCAATACCTTTAAGTTTATAATACACGTAAATTTGCATTTAGGGCGCTAGATTTAAATTATGGAATTGTTTCCTTGATTGATTATTGAAATAAATTTACGTACAAGCGTAACTTGCATAAATTCAAAAATTGAAATTACAACTTACGGGGAAATTGACGGTAGATGCCGGGACGGCAACACTTTGAGGTTCCAATCAAGTTATTGGTATCGGAAGTGTGTTTCAATTACCCGTGTAAATAACGTCAGTGGGTCCTCAATACGATGCTCCAAAACGCACGGTTGATATAATTACAGCTGACAGAGATCCAATGAATGAACAGTGACTTTAAAACGAACTTAATTCCAACACCATTCGCTAAAGTGCGTCACGAATAAAAACACTTTTATAGATTTTATTCCACTTAAAACTTCATTTGCTGATTTAGACAACACAAAAGGGAACAATTCTGCGGCCTTTAGCTTTATATGAAGGTTTGACCTCGATTAATTTATAAAGAGCATTTTGTTATCATTCTCGCCCCTTAATTAGTCTATACAACTTATCAGGTGAACAATTTAAGTAAATGAAATTTTATCTCGCTTTGTTTTCGGAGTTAAAATGGGGTACAAATTGAATGATATACCAACATAATATTAACGCCAGGCGCCAGCGAACTCCTACATACCACGACAATAATATACTTGTTCATGTAGTACAGTGCTTTTCAAACTTTTTTGGATCACCGCTCCCCTTCATTTTGACTGTTAATGATAACACTTCCTCCCTGGCCTGGGCGTAGTTTAGTCCACCAATATAAAGTGAAGCGAAACAACTTGTAAGCGCGTCTGAAATTCTTACAACATTTGGTATTCATTTGGAAACACCCGGTATACATATAAATAAATTAATAGTAAAACCTAATCGTTGAACCACCGGTACCTTTTTTATGTTAAAATTATAGACGTAAATCATTAAATTTTGCAAAGCCATTATTAATAATAATTATCAATATTTAAAAATCCCAGTTCACGTTTTGTAAAACACAGGGGCTCTTTTTAAAAATAATACAAAATCAGCTTTCCCATGAGAACGGGTACGATGCTAAAAATAAATGTTAACCACCGATGCCCCTTCCCGGTAAGTTCAAGGAGAAACTTCTTGCAACATCAGTACAGAGCTAACTACCATGAGGTCAGCGTGCGTCTTTCTGTTCTTCAAGGGCGTGAGTGCACTTTAATTGGGCCAAAGCCCTGCTTCGAGAAGATTCCTAAATGAAGCATTATCCCGTTTAACGTTCTTATCGAGATAATGAATTCGTGGGAATTCAATTATCCAGCGCCTGTCAGCGAATTTTTAGGGGATCCAACGTATTCGGAATCGTCAGACTCACGTCTACACGTAAGTGGAGTTTTTGTTTCAATAATCTTACGGTCAAGTAGTGATCCAAAATAAATGTTCGTTTTATTTGCTATTTGATTACGACTGGACAGTTAATTCGATCATAGGTCAAAGACGATCAAAGTAACATATAGTAATAGCAAAAATTGGCATTCGTTTTTATTATCCATATTTTTTTATTGTTTATTGAAATAAGACATTTACAGAAGGGTCGATTGTGTTATCTAGATTAGTGTTATTGGTAACTTATATAAAGCACAGGGGTCCCCGAACATAGTTATAGAATATAAATTGTTTACTGTAACTTCTTCCTTATTTTAAATGAGAACGATGTATCTCTTGTAACTATACGTATTCCAGTTTTCGAACAGCATTATAGCTAATATACCACGCACAATATTCTTTTTATTTTGTAATCATAAATACCTATAAATGTGTTAACAAATCCTTTCTTGCAGGAAATTAGTTTAAGTTAAGTAAGTAATATATTGTCACGTATCCGTCTAAGCGAGCTGATGGAAATATTAATCCAGTGGCGTATTCTAAGTCAGTAATTAACTAGTAAGTATGCCGTGACAAGATCTCACCCATTTCAGTTCGAAATAAGGCCCCTTGTTGTCTCGTTTCTGGAAAAGATATACTGTAAAGATAATTAGGTAAGTAGGCGCCCAAAGATTACGACTCCTTCCCGATTTTTGATTCTCGCAAGCCGTCCATGAATTTTAGCTTAATTATTTCCAACAAAAACCATAGAATCCATCCTTTCCTCCACTGTGGCGGCCGGGGTTGCTAGCTAACCCAGGGAAATCGGCCATTTGACAACCTTTTGGAGCGCAAGAAGCTCCCCGTCCCGTTATAAACTGTAATAAGTATCGTGCTTAATGCCATCTTGCATAATTCAAACTTTGAGAAACACTGTTTTGGTATAACACTTTATTTCTTTCTATTTAAAATATTTTGAGCAACCAAACTGAATTAAAATGGTATGCAAAAAACACAAAATTACCTTATTTAATTAATTCTGTATCGATCGAGCTTAGCACAATACTAAATACTAACCTGAATTAAATGTGATTGCTAGTTGAGGCTACGAAGCGTTAGATTATAAAGACAAAGAAATTAATAAGCACCGCAAGATTACATTCCACAACGTACAAAGTCGATTTTCGTGAAATAACAGGTTTTCATAGAGCAAGTCGTGAGATTTAAATTTACGAGTTGAAAAAGGAGAATTTCTGATCGCATCCCTTTAAGTGGTAGGAGCGATAGTAGTTGAGTAACGACTATAGCAGCCTTTAAGTAGCTACGAGCTAATACTTATTAAAGATAAGCATTTATCTCTGAAGTCATCTGCAGGATTTAATATTCAAAAACCGTTTAATTTAAGTGTACCGTTTTTATGAACGTAATCAAAAAATTGTTGCTGCAGGACTGGGCCTGGTTCGTAAACGCTGATTGGAAGAGTTGGTAATAGAGATGGTACGGCCTAAGCGCCGTTCAGAAGTTTACTACCTTTTTTTGGAACAAATTGAAGCAACATTATCGCAATGTCAATTTGTTAATATCTACGTATTTATTGAGGTTTCATTAAAACGCTTTAGAGCTGCTCGTCTTTGTGCCAATTTTATCTTAGTTCTAAAATTTATTAATTTATCTGTTTGGGCTGGAAATCGATTTAATTCTCATTACTATCAGTTGTACCACCAAATTACGTTTTCCGTAAAGTTAATTAAATACCTGGCAACATTTTATAGTTTTTTGTTATTATATTAACTAAAACTTGCATGGTGAACTTTATATCATTTCATAGATAATTTGTTTAGCTTAAATAACTATGGCATAAATATTCTGTCCATCTTAGTCGTTTTTGTTTCAATGTATAACTTAATTCTATATAGCTTATTTCTTACTGATTAAATAATTATTTCGTTAGAATAAGGAGCCAAACCTAATATTCAGTTAATTTTTGTCCTAACGTTAAAACCGATACTGTTTTAAAAGTTTTAAAGATTCGCGTATCTTATTTTAGCTCCTAAAATAGTTGTGCTTAGCTATTAGTCTTTGCATAAATGTTCGCAAATTGTTTTATTGAATTTGCCATCAGTACCTGATAAAGCATTTGTGTTTTATTCTTTATCCACAGGGGAAACAATAAAGCTTTCTCACTGGTAGTTAATGATAAAATTTAGCTAAGCTATAATTCAATCTTATTTCCTGCGTCTCAGAATAGGTCGGTGTCCACCTTATTCCCTAAATTGACGACCTATATCTACAACGCTTTTGTTAATTCCCTAGTTCACCTCGTATCACCGTATGGGTGTTGTAAATCAATTTTAACAATTTAATTTCCTTCTACCTCCAGCCTGGGAAACTGGTTCTTTTCTTAGGAAAAGCTTTCCTGTTATTATCAAAGTATTTATTTTCCGATATAAATGTATGGTACTGCTTTTATTTTAGTAATTCGTATATATTTATACACCACTTTTTCCATATCTGCAATAATTACCAGGGATGTTCTCCAGTACAATTAATTGCATAAGCTCTTTATCCACAGAGTAAAAGCGAGGCGAATTTTTTCGTTTTGATGAATAGCTAAAAGCATAAACAGTAATTTGAATGGAAGTGTGTAGCTTCTGCGATTCGTCAAAGATATAATATAAAACCACTATTTCGCTTTACAACGTTTTATCTTCTTATGGTTTTATGAGAGAGATATATATGTTTAACAAATTTTTGAATACGATACAGACCATTTTCTGATTAGTTAACTAAAATACTATATTTTTAAAAATAAATTGAGTGCATAACTTGGTTACACTTTTGGATTATATTTGTGATATTCCGCGTTATGCATATGCATATACAAAAATAATGTTGCCAATTTGCCATTTTATTTATTATATCAAAGAATTTAATCATGTATTAGTATATGATATTCTACATTTAAAAGTATCACAAAAACGTATAGTAATTTCAAAGTTATTAAAAACGGAAATTGTTTTTGTTTCAAAGAAGTACTCTTCTAAAATTCTCTTAAGTAATATTAAAGTAATTTTAAGTTTAAGCCGACCGTATTTAGAAATTAATTATAAATAATCTAGGCGGCCTCCTTTAAATTTTCCTTGTATTCTGAGTACTTGGAAGTTTACTCCGTCGTCATAAACTGCTACTCTATATTTATATCTATATTTTAAAAGCTCGACATACCCGCAAGCAAATCTTAAATTATTTAAAAAGCAAAATTGGTGCTCCGGAATGTTGCATCGCCGAAGCTCACAGCTTTTAACCCCAACATTACTAAACACCTTTAACTTACCTAAGCGTAAAATTTCCTTATTGAAAAAACCGACACAGCGAAGATGTTTTTATGCGTTATGCCTGGGGTTGCTTTCATCGACAATTTAAAATATGAAAACAAGCTCATGTGTAAAAATATATTTGATTTAATCGCTGATTTACCCCTTGTAATTTCATAATGTTTTTGCTACCACCAGAACTAAAATTACTCTTTCACTATGTCCAAATACATTTCAAAAAGTATAGTTTACGCTACAGGTTATAATGCTAATTAACTTTTTCAAATGTTGCAGATTGTAAGGGTAAAGTTAAACCAGCCAACTTCTAATTCAGTTAGGGGAAAATGGACTCC
Organism: Phrixothrix hirtus; assembly: GCA_024586415.1. Classification (NCBI taxonomy): domain Eukaryota; kingdom Metazoa; phylum Arthropoda; class Insecta; order Coleoptera; family Phengodidae; genus Phrixothrix; species Phrixothrix hirtus. The sequence goes on from JAHWXV010321271.1 coordinate 9,713, forward strand.
CTATAGACAAATATGTTTCAGCCATTGATCGTTACAAATTGAATTAATGTGTGAAAATTAGCGGCGAACTTATAACTTTCTTTTTACGCACTAAAAACGGCCTTTTCTTGCGAATCCTACTGGTAGAATAAACTTCAATGTTCATTAGATTACATAAAAAAGTAGCGCAGGCAGAATTTTCTCACGGGGGCAGGGGGTCGTTGCTTAACAGACATGACTAATTTTTTTCGTTAAATTTTGTTATTTGCTATTGTTTCATTAATTTAATTCCAAAGCTTTTAATTGATAATGTTTATATTTTTAAAATTCCACTATTTGAAATTGGTTATCGTAATTTGATGTCATTTATATTTAAAATTACAAATCTTTTATTGATTCAATTTTGTGTCGCTACATGGCATCCTCGACAGCACTTTCGCATAGGTTATAAGTGGTGACGGTTGTACTTTAAAGACACTACTTTTTAAAAATTCGGCAAACGCTATTTCAAAAATCGCTTAAATTATTAGTGATGCAATTTTCTACATAGTTTAATTAAATAGTAACTAAATTACTACAGTGGGTTTCGTTGAACCTATTATTACTTCGCAATTTGCAGTCAGGGTAGTGGTACTGAGTCTACAACCAATCACGATTACGCTAAAGTATACCTCCAATTTATCCAATAATGGTATAAAAACGCAGTATTTATCATGCTACTAATTATGAGTAATGTAAACGTTTTTTAATGGCGACGATGTGCTTTTGGTTACAACGTTTATCTAACATGTGCGGCAGTAGCTTAGCCTTTGTTTCAAAAATTTAGAGGATTCGTCACTTTTGATTGTATCACATCAATTTATGAAAATTTAGATATTTCCCGTTTCTACGAATTATCAACCTTCGACGATATGAATTAGCATTTATAATGCACTAGGTACTTAGTTGTAAAACACCAATATCATTTAAATGATTAAAATTATAAAAATTGGCTTTATAGAAATATGTGTCACAAACGTCTTGTCGTTATATACAGGGTGTCCCACAATCAATTTAACACGCCATAAGTTTGTTAATTTGAAAGACAAAAAGTTGCCGGAAAAAGTAGTTTAAAGGGTAAGCTAAGCTCTTTATGAAATCTGACAGAAAACACTCCTATATAGAAACATCCCTTAGGAACTACCCATAACTTTGCTTATTCAAATAGAACACTATATGTTTATTTCGGTATTTAAACAGTGCTTAGTAGCCCACCTTCAGTGATCTATATTCCTATGATCCTATAATCAACTAAAGTGTTAATCAACAATTGAAAAAACAATTGATACGTTACTTTTGACGTTTAATCCGAGTCTTTCTTATTAGTGTACATTTCCAAAAATTTAGTTAAGTAAGGTGAGACTACTTGAATATTAATTTACTGGCTTTAAAAATGCCGTAAAGTTATGGTCCAAATGAGTATGTAGATATGCTACTCAATTACGGAGAATGTCAGCAAAATGTTCGCGAAGCAGTAAGATTGTATCGAAAACATTTTTCTGATCGCATCACGTCATCCCATGTAACGTTTATATAAATGCGGAACAAAAAAATGGGCACAGGAAGTTTTCCCAGTTTAAAGCACGCGCATCATTAGGCTCCTGCCAGAAGTGGAGAAGGTGTGGTAAATGTTCTGGTTTACGTTGCAGTGAATGTGTACGTTTCTATCCGTAACCTTGCTGAAGAACTTAATATGAGTAAAGGTACCATTCAGCGGATCCTTAAACAACACAATTTTCACCCATGCAAAGTTCACTTGACGCAGGGATTGCGCCCTACTGATTTTGAACTGAGATTACAGTTCTGCGCAGTTCATCGCAATCCCGATACATTACGGAAAATCGGTTGAACTGATGAAAACGGATTCCATAATAATGGGGTACTTAATAAGTATAATGCCCACTATTAGTCTTCTAACAACCCCACTGGATGCAAGAAAATCGTTTTCAAAAAATATGGGGAATAAATGTTTGGGGTAGTGTATTTAACAGTTGCTTAGTTGGACCTTACTTTTATGAGGGTACCTTAACAGGAACCCGTTATTTTGATTTCCTCAAGAACACCCTTCCGGAACTTTTAGAGGATATTCCTCTTCTAGAACGTCGGGGAATGATATGGCAACAAGACGGTGCGTCCCCTCATAATGCATAGATTGTCGCTGCACATTTAAATAAGTTATTTCCTGGTGAGTGGATTGTTAATAGAGGTCCAATGGATTGACCATCCGCTCCACCAACTTGACGCCTATGGATTTTTTCGTCTGGGATTGTTTGTAGTAGGGAACTTCTACGACGTTTAGAAGCATGTGTGAATACCGACGGAGCTCAATTTGAACACTTAACACTAAATGAACTTTTATGTACTGTAGGAATGTTATCAAACGTGTGAGTTATTCTTATTTATCTCATATTTTTCACATTGTTGTCTGAGAAAATATTCAATGTTATAGGATTCCATTTAAAGAAACAAAGTTAGGGATAGTTCCTAAGGGATGTTTCTGTTGTCACGGTCTCACCTTTGTCTTTAACTTATTTTGCCTTAATTTTTGTAAGTAGATTTAGTACGACCTGTATATAGATATTTAAAATTTCGTTTTGAATGTTTCTAGGGGTAGACGGTAGTAAATAATTATTTTTCTTGTTAGGATTCCAGGAATGAAGGTCGAGGTCAATTAATAAACCTAATTCCGGAATTTATTAAATTTAATTTATTAATTCGATAGGTGCTGCCGTCTGGTGACGAAATTTGTGAACGTAAAATTCTTTTTTAAAATTTCATGCTGGTTAGAAATATCTTTTTCTTATCGCGCATTTGTGCGTCAACTTTTACTAGAATACCAACGTGCAAGATTTCGATTTGTTTTTCAATACCGAAATGTAGGATCAAGCGTTGTTAATTTAATTGCAACGGTAAGAGCTATTTCGTTTCTTATTATCAAATGAATTAATTCGTTTTGGTTTATTCTTT
>JAHWXV010321284.1:0-10107 GCA_024586415.1 Phrixothrix hirtus
AAAGATATTGAACTTGCAATAATCTGGCCAGAATAAAATATTTGAAATAACCGTCGTAATTAAAGAATGTTATTTATACAGTGTGCTGTATAAAATTTGAATTGCAACTTAACGTATGAATGCAAAAACCCCCTTTGTTTAAATCCAAACCTCTCCTGTTCATTAACAACCTCTGTATATATCCTTGTTCCGTCGTACTTAGATAATTTAGTTTATTTTAGCTAAACTGATTATAGAAATACATTCCGAACACTTCGAACTTAATATTGATAACGCATTTCATCCCAGTCGGTACTGCTTCTGGCCCCTTTCTCCTTCTGAAGCTTTCCCAGGCATTTGTAGACCCCATAAGTTTGTGGACGTTACAATTTAACGTAACGAGTAATCTGTTTTTACCCGTTACAAAAATAACGCAAGGAGCTTTCTTCATCCTTCACGTTACATCTCTTGTGCATGATCAAATAAATCGCGAGCCTTTTCATGTTTATATAAGCAAAGATTTTTTAGTCTTTGTTGAGTTTTTATTAGACATAGAAATGTATTTATTATAGAGAAAGTTTACCAATAAGTTAAATATTGAAGTAGAACATCGTGTTAAAATCTTATAATTATACGCTTTAGCAAGACGTTTACAGAAATTTTTATATACTAAGTAAAGTTGTAAATATTAGACTTTAAATTGGTTGCACTATTAGAGGAAGAAATATAAAAATGTAAAGCTTATTTAGTAAGTTGAGAAAATAAAGTGTATATATGTCTATGTTTGAATTTCTGTACTTTAACAATAAAAAATGTTAAAAATTAAGACTTTTTCATTTTTCGCGATATAAATATAAAGTTTAATTAAAAAATATTGCATAATGTTTCATTACGGTAAACAAGCAACAATTGGTAAAAGAAATAAGTCAAAAGTTGGGAAAGGAATTGTAAATTCCCATATCAAAAAGTATCACGTGTTCCCAATTATGATTATTTACATGATTATATTCCAAATTTATGTATATAAATTCTTGATACATGTAACTAACTAAAATGATAAGAATTGGTAACACGTCATTTATATAAGAAATTAATTTATAGAATAAATAAAATTGATTAACAAATATCAAGTATAAAAACCTTTTATTAACTAATAATAAATGAAATAATAAACGATTATAAGAAATCAATTTAAGATATGTAATTAAAAAGCTTTTACTTCTAAGGTTGAAAATATTTAATTAATAAGTTAATACCATTAGGGCCATTTAGTAATTGAGAATAGAATAAATTTTTAATGTTAAATATAAAACTGTAATATTTAACTAAAATTGTAAACAAACCACATATGAAAACGTAACTCCACACATAGATGGCATACACATTCACATCCTACATTTAAATTACACCTTATCTAACAATTTACTGTTAGATGATATAGAAAAGTAATATGAATACCACAGTTACAAGCAGGAAAATTCAGAACATTCTAAGTCTCAAAGCCATACCTTATATCAATTTTTTATCCTCCGTTTCACAAATACCTCACCAAATATTTTTTCGAATTACTGTTAGAGAATAAATTTGAGGACATTTTTCTGGGTGGATATCTCTAATAGCTTCTTTTCGACCTAGTGTGATCCTATGGGTTACAATAGGCCTTTGTCCCACGATACGAACTCCGCTATAAATGCTGACACCTGGACGTTTTTCAATTATCATTAATTATAGCTAGTATAATCCATAAAAAAAATGTTTGTGTGTGAGTGGACATTTTTATTTGCCCGACGAACATAGTCAAATCCTTGGAAGTAGTACGAAAAGGTCTCTGGACGTTTTTCAATTCTTTTTTCTAAGCTACTATATAGAATTAGCTACCTGCGTTATAAATACTAATTTACATTACCTAGTCTGACCCCCAGATATTTCCTTAATTCCCAATGATATAAATTGCATAACGCAAACAATTGAAATACACAAAATAACACATTGAATGTGCATGTTAAATCATTGTATAGAATGCTGAGTAGCATGCTATGTAAATAGTTTCTAAATATATGTATAAAAAGGAACTGCATGTTTGTTTGAGTGAAATATACGTCGAACAAGTAACCTAAAATTTGCCTATTTATACAGGCGGGAGTAAAAACTTATACAAAATCGCTAGTGTACACTGATGTTCGAAAATACTTCGAACTAAAAAATCTCTGACTGAAAATAAGCTAGCCGAAGGCCAATTGGACTTGAAGCTAGTTCAACGTAAAGTATTTTATGCTGACCTTATCTCATAAAGGTTAATGATTGAGTTATTTAGCACAAGCTGATTTATTAACAAAATGTCGTCGCCTTTCTTTTATTGCGATGGCCTTTCGGTTAGTAAATTATCTGCTGGGTTTTCGGCACTCGGAGCATTAAGTAGTGGAGCCGCGGGCATTGCCAAAACCGTCAACGATTCGAAGGATACAAAAAAGCTTCAGGAGGAAACGGGTAGACATAATAGAATGATGGACGTTATTGATATAGGAAACAAAGGATGCGGTCTCTATTTGAAGCCGTATAAGTGAGGTAGTGCTTTGTTTTTGAGACCCTATTAGTATTCAAAAAGCTTATAAAACTACCTCATACACCCCTAACTGATGTTGAATTGACAAAATATGCAAGAAATGTTCCACATTTTAGAGGAGTGTTTATGAGAGATGCTTTACCTAAAAGACCTCGGATTAATGAAACTGGAATTATAAACTTGGATAAATACAGTAACAATGGAACACATTGGGTTTCATACAAGAAATTAGGCAGCAAGATACTTCACTTTGATAGTTTTGGAAACTTGAACCCTCCTAAAGAAGTTATTGAATACTTTCGTGATTGTGGTATTTATTATAATTATAAACGCAAACAAAGATTCAACGCATTCATCTGTGGACAGGTCTGTCTCAATTTTTTATATAATAAGTATGATTTTGGAGAAAAATTCTAGTTAGCATGACGAACACGTTCAGTTTGGGGGGTCTAGGGAATATAGTGAGTTACGATTTCTATCCTCCAATCGAGTTAGATGCGCGATGCAGATATGTGTGGGAGATAACTGGATTTTACGAATGCAATTCCATTTGCAACATTAACCACGAAAATGATTCGATTTATTTTAAGTCTACAAGTAGATCAAAGAATCTCAAAAAAATTTCAATTCCTCATTGGAGCATATGAAGTTGACGGAATAAACAAATATATACCAAATTCTTTTATTAAAAAAAAGTCTTCATTGGAATCAAAGCCATGGAATGCTACAGATATTTTTCAACTAACGGCAAATAACAGAACACTTAAATGTGTAATAAAATGCAAATATCCCATTGATTTCACACAGCCTGGCTGTATAGGTCGCATGCTAGGCTTTAGCCAAAAAGTTCTCAAACTGAATGTGGAACATTTTGATTTGGATGTACAAATTTTAAAACACACAAACACCAACTTAAATTGCAATATAATAACAGGATGGTATAGAAACGGAGAAAAAGTTAAAATCTTAAGTGAGACAGACATATATGTACAACCCGGCTTTAGATTAAATGATATTCCTACTAATCCAACATTTTTGGAAGTAAATGCAAGTCTTATAAGTAATATCACAATAAATCTAGTAGATCAGCGACGTGAGTATATAAGTTTCAGTACAGAAACCTTTTCAGTGCAATTGTCAAAAGAAGTAATTTGTTCAATTGCTTTTTACCTTTCGGAGGGAACACAACATTGTCAAACGTATCATCGTCCTTGTCGACGTCAACAGAATCGTCTGACTTTGATCAAATGTATAGAAAAACAACAATTTATCCACAACAAATAACTTTGAGCGAAAGACTCTTTTTAAAATCAATCGGAACAAAAGTAAAAAAATATTCACGTTAAAAAGTTATAGAAGCATATATAGACGTGGCAGCTCAACTTAACATATTTGATAATTTGGTTTTCGACGAAGTCATCATCAGCTATGAAAAACACCTATTTACCGTACGGTTCTAGGGATTTTGGGTTGTCAGATGAAATACATATTAAAATTCAAAGTGAAGATCTAATAACTGATACTCACAACAGTTACATTCACATAGAGGGATTTATTAGATGCAATGCTCCTACACCTGCTGATGGTGCGGCTCAAGCACCCGTAGAATTTAATTTAACAAACAATTTTCCGTGCATCTTGTTTGAAGAAATTGATATGAGCTTGCAGGGCATTGCTGCCATTAAAGGATATGCATTGTATTTGTAGATAAAAATGATAACGTTAACAATATGCAAAATGATCAAACTCAGCATGTTGTAAATAACTCAAAGAAGAAATTCGTCGCTTGCATACCATTAGGATATGTTTTTGGTTTCGCAGAAATGTATAGGAAACCTATCATCAAAATGAGTCAGGAATTGATTTTAATTCGATCTCGAACATATTATGATTGCTACAGTATATCAAATTGCAGCATTACTTTGACAAATGTGTGCTGAAGGATGGCACATATAACTTTAAGCGATTGAAGTCAAATTCGCATTGAAAAAAACTAGATCTGACATTTGGTCAATAAAACTTCTATTGGGCTTCAAAAACCATGTTGGCTCTTGATTGGATTTTAAAGGAATAAAAGTCTAATAAGATAGAGGACGCGTTAAAATTTAAAAATAACATCTCGAACCTGATACTACAAATGAATTCGGAAAAGTATTCTTATAAGAATATGAGGGAAAACTTCCCCGTCAACAACTACTCTTAAGCATACATTAATTACTTAAACTTCCAACAAGATTAGTATGATGGAGAATACATCGAACCGGCTCTAAGTTATGCAAAATTCAAAGACTATCCCACCTTTGCCTTGGATTGTTCTAAGCAGACCGAAGTAATCAAAAATTCACCCATTGATATAAAGTTCGAGATGGAATCGAGTCGGAACTTTGCAGCGGAAGAGATGGTCTTTTGTCTTATCACTTACGGCAGCATCGTTCAATACAGTCCTCTAACTAGTGAAGTGAAATCGTTGTAGAATAATAGAACGTTCAGATATTATTTTTTCATAATTGCATGACATGAGTTTTAAGTATATCAATAAAGATATATCATTTCGATTGTTTTTTTATATTAAGTATAGTGGTGTTAGTAATTATGGAATTTATAAAAGAATAAATCAAAACTTTTAGGCAAAAGTATGTTCTTCTAGTTATAAATTTTGATTTAGATTTGAATCTGAATAGGAAGAAAATAAAAAAGCATGGACATCTGTTAAGTAATACCATTCGCTGATTAATCCTGGGAGTATCAAATACGGGAAAAACGAACTTGACAACTACTCTGTTAATTAACGAAAACGGTCTAAAGTTTGAAAACGTCTACGTGTTTTCGAAATCCTTATATCATCCGAAATATCAGTTTCTGGAGATAATTCTGAAAACCCTTAAAGGTAAAAGTTATTTTCTATACAGCGAAAACTCGATGATAATGCCACCGTGGGAAGCTAAACAGAACTCCATGTTTGTCTTTGATGAAGTTACATGCGACAACCAGATCAACATTAAGGCCTATTTTAGTATGGGACGTCACAATCGGGTCGACTGCTTTTATCTTCTGCAACCGTATGCCGCTGTACCGAAACATTTAATCAGAGATAATGTCAACATGCTAGCTTTGTTTAACCAGGATTCCTTAAACTTGAAGCACATTTGCGATGATCATATTGGAACCGATATGACTTTTCAAGAATTTCGTGATATGTGCGGTCAATGCTGGCGAGACAAGTATGGATTTTTTTCCATTCACAAAGATTTTGATATGAATGCTGGCAGATATAGAAAAGGCTTTGATGGATATATATGTTCAAATTAAAAAAATAACCACTTAATTACAATTGAAACTTTAAAGTTGAAGGGTTGGTTGTATATCTGTAGATTGTCGTGTGCTAATTTTATAAAGAATTATGTTGATATTTACTGATGACAATGAAAAAAACATAAAACAGCGACTGATTCATGCTCGTGCATCAATCAAACGTAAGTAGAAAACCTTGCAACAAAATAAAAGGATGCAGAAGAACTGATTGAAGAAACATATAAACCGATAATTAGACCGTTAAAAAACATATCTGATAAATTCGATAGTGGTGATATGGCAGTGCAACAAAAAAGCAAATACAATAAAAATAATGTCGGTGATATTGCCCGTGAAGTGATAAATCATCCATAACAACAAGAAGAATTAGCTGAAGAAGAAATCTAATTGCTAGAAATTGCAACTAATAAATTTTCTACAAGTTCAACAGTTTCCTCAGAGGTGGTCGTTACTGCATCCAATATATCATTAAATATCTAACCATTTAGAAACCCAGCTTTTTAAGTAGCGGTAGAAAAAAGGTGCATGCTGTGTGTTACTTTTGGCCTGTGTATAACACGATCTGTAACTTTTGCAACGATAACTAAAACACTGTTTAGTAAAAGTAGCCGTGTGTGAACGTATCTTAAGAGCTAAAAATATAGTTTTATAGAAAAAATGAAGAAAAATAGAATTGTGACTTGTAGAAATCGCTAATTCTGATAATCTTGGAGGCATGAATTTACGTAGGTAAGAGCGCTGCAAGTAAATCGGCTGTTTACCTTAACATAAAGGTACTGAGTCATCTATGATTTACTAATGGACAAATTGAACATATTGTACTCTTTCAAAGGGCAACTGTTCGTTGTTATCCAGAAAATTTTGCGCTGGTATACCAAAAATCTGATTTATCCAGATTTTTCCAGGAATATTTGATGTTTCTTGAAACACTGGTGAAGAATGAAGGAATTGACCACCAACATATCTAGCAACCGGTCACCTATATGCACGACGACTTGTGCCTTTAGAACATTTTTGGTCCATTGTGTTCGTTCTTGCTTTATTTCAATTATAATAGGTAATAATTTTAGATTTTGCATCTCCGAGTCAATATAGATTCCACCATGAATTGACAATACTAGGACTTTAGCTTCTTGAAAACCATACAGAGAAATTCCTACTAATGTGACCTAATTTGGTAAAAAGGATAAAGGAATATCACGCCCATTATTTTTCGGGTGTTCCAACGAAGGTTACATTTCCTTGTCTTAAAGTATTAGAAGTTCTATAAAGCTGAACCAATTGTCCGCTGTGACATTGCGGCTGGAACCAAGTATTGGCTTTGCTAGTTGAACTATGGGTTGTGTAGGTTAATAAAATCGCTGTACCTCGGGTATCAACCGAAACGCGTCATAGTCTTTGTCACAATATGTGCAGGAATTATATAAAGAACTTGTTCTGGAGTCAATCAGACACATTATTTTTACGACATATTGGGATAGTTTTTGCGACATATACATTTTAAATAAATAACAACCTCTGAAATACACAAGTATTTCATCGATGGTTGCGAATTATCCACAACAATGTTGCTGAAAATCGATGAAATCGCAGCTGTAGGATCTTATTTCTTTCGCGGATTATGGTATCAGGGTTATCGAAAACCAAGATACATAAAATTATGCAAAGTCTTTTCTGGCTCACTATGGCTCTAAATGTGGCACGACCTATTCAGTCAGTAGCAAAAAGGGTTTCAATATTCTCATGCTTTGAGTTGAAAAGCGATGTCTATATTAGAAGGCGCTAAAATGCTTTTAGTTCTATAAGATCGTATTGTTTAGGATTACTTTCTGGTTTTTGATGTTTTATAGGCATTTGGTTCACGTTATAGCTTTCCTATTGTAAAATTTCGAGTAACATTTCATCGGGAAATAATAATTCCATACCTCAAATGCAGCTGCTTCTCCTCCAAGATTACTAGTCTTGACCTTTAGAACAAGAATTTTCATTACAAAATTATATCTTTTGGTAGGAAATGAAGAGCAAACTTCAGACGTAGACCAATATATTTTTATCATACACATAGTTTTTATTTTGTTCTGGACGTGCACTATTTGTGTTTGAAGTTTCTTGACCGTCATAGGTATCAAATTTGATGATTTCCAATGCCTATTGTAATTATACTTACTACATTCGCTCAATAAAACTTTGTCTATATTGCTTGCATCGCTATCAGTTTTGTCTAACTTCTACAGAAGCGTCTTTTCACAATCCTTGTGCATAACACTAACTTTGAGTGATGAACCGGCCAGAATTATCATAAATAATTAAATTGTGTAAATAGGCATGTGCCGTCCCACGAACTGCCAAATTAATTTTATATTTTAACTCAGCAGCAATCAGAAAAAGGAAACTGTAAATGAGGTGACACCAATTAGGGAAGGATTAGAAGGTGTCTTATTTAGAATAGACATTCAAAAGACATCTGTCTGGATAAGGGTTTAATTAAAATACATAGGTTCCGTACATACATATGTATGAAGGTTTATACATACCATTTGACGACGAGCACCGCATAGGGAAATCTAAAAGAACGAACAGAACGGAATAATAAGTTGCGTTTATGAAGACAAGATAGATAGATGTGAAACAGGTACTTGCCTCATTGGAAATATGCTTCCGCGTTCTCAGTTCATATCAAGTACGTAGCACGCTGGTTACATTAACTTAATTTAATTATACGTGGCATTCATTTGAATAAAGATGGATTATTATACAGTAGAAGAAAGAATGTAAATAATTAAATTGCATTATAAAGGAATTTTACGAGATTTTATTAAATAAATGTAACGAAAACGTCTATTTATTAAAAAGTATTTTATTTACAGATCATTCATTTTATTTACATGGACATGAATATTAATGCGGCTGGAATTAATTTATAGTATGAATAGTTTTAGATTCCAATAAATAAAATAATCAAGATATTAACGCCAGAACTGAAACTTTGCAACAACTAGAGACGTGTAGTAAGCTAAAACTACTTGGTATTTATTGTTAGTACAGTCGAACAGCATTATATTCATTTCTATGCGGAGGTCATTTGTATACACGTGCATTATGAATATTTTTTAATCTTATAATATTATTATGGTTGAATTTTCAATGTGCAGATTAATTGCAGGAACTACGACGAAAGCTGCAAACTTGAAAAATTAGAAATTTAATCTAATTTTAAAAATAATGTATTCCAATAAGATAATTACAACACAATTATTTTGCTTAAAGGATTATTCATGTTTTCTACAATATTAAACATGATTTAAAAAATGTATAAAAATAATCAAATATACTAAATATATTTCTTTTATTACAAGTAGCCTTATTTGCAACGCAAACGTACATGAAATTATTATTTTAAAAATACGAGTAATATAACAATAAAATATATAGATTGTCATGTTTTTATTTAATATGTTATGCTTGATTTTAAGATTATAAAAATATAATGAAGTTTATATCATTAAATTCTTCGGTAACATGAGTCTTTATGGACCCTGGTGTTATATCCCACACCTTACTGTAGCGTTATCTTTAATATTTTTTTAGTTAGATATGAAGATCTGTAATTCAAAATTTTAATTATCCCACCACCTACAATCCACAGTACTTATTCACTGTTTCATTTAAAAAAAAACCTAGATTCGTTACTAAAACAGACGTTTTTCGCCAACTCTGCATTATTGTTAATTTTCTCCGTCATCTCTCCACACGTCTTCGGACGTAGTTGTCTTTGGCCAGTTTTTGCAGGGTTTGCATCTTGTAAGGGTGAAATTTATTTAACATAAGTGCTCGTTGTACCGTTTCTCGCGAAAGTCCTGTGACGGTCGCTGCTTTTCGAATTGAAGACATTGGAGTTGTAGTAAAATGACCTAGCACTTCTATCTGGGTAACTTCGTCCAGTATTCTTTTCCCGATTCGTTTCTGGTTTACCACTGACACCGTTTCTTCAAATTCTTTAACTAATTTTGCGACATAGGCATGACTACACTTTTTGTGTGGATGCCTGGTATTAAAAGCAGCAGCTATTCCTAACGCAGACTGACCCTCAGAACCGTAAATGAAAATAATTTCCATTCTTTCAGCTAACGTGTATATTATGTTGTGCAGTTTAGATACTAAGCTTTGATGATGTTAAATCCAAAAAATGTGTATGTATTGTGTCTGTATATGTGTTGTGTGAGTGTGTGTGTGTGTGTGTGTGTGTGTGTGTG
>JAHWXV010321332.1:0-10400 GCA_024586415.1 Phrixothrix hirtus
CCAAAACGTGTATTTCCACTAAAATTTCGACATCGAAAATTTTGGACGAAAACAATACCTTCTCTATACTATATTTCATATAGGTAAGAGAAAGTAAAAATATATCCATCTACAGCAAACTTCCGAATTTATAAACTCTTTTAATTAGACGATAGCACTTCTTATTAAATAATCCATACTGCAATATTCCGATTTTTCAAAACCCTTAAAATTAACTACCGATACATCTAAATTTTCAATTGGATTGGCTTTTTCTTAAAATTAAAATCAATTTGTTATGTTTCCAGAACTTTAAACGAAACTGAACCAAATTATTCAATAACGGAAAGAAAATTATTAGCCGTTATATAAACCATAAAATAATTTCAACTCTATCTTTATGCAATTAAATTGACTTTGTTGCCAAATCACAATCCCCTAGAGATTTAAAGGAACTCAACTTAAAATTAGGTAGATGGTCTTTAAAATTTTAATTTGCACGAAGTAATAGACGCACTGTCCCGTGTTCATATATTGATCCTCTTTGTATTTCAAATGATATTCTTAACGACATTGGCAGCATTATCAAAGACGCGAAATAAAATACTACTTATAAACCAAATTTTTACAATTACACTCCCTAACAGACCGGATACTCCTAACCTCAAGACATTTTTGATATCCCTTCGTTAATCTAGAGTAGTATAACAGATAACCTTCTAGATATAGTGTTGGCTGCAAGAGAGAAGATCGTTTAGCTGGGGGAGTTCGAGATAAGCTTTTCCTTCACCCTTGAGTTCTCTTTTGCGCGATGTAAGATTCAAATAATAGAAAGGGTGTGATATATGTGCGTTAGAGAGATAGATAGTAGTAACTTTAGTGGTGAATTTTCCGAAGATGGTTAGAGTGAGCTTAAAGTGTGAAAGGAATAATTTTTCGTGACCGTAAAAGTAGCGTATACTGTATCCATATGTAAGTGGATATCCTTAGTCTGAATAAATTATACAAAATGGCCGAGGCAAGCTATCATGAATGTGTAATTTCTGGCGGATGGCCTGTTCTTTTGTATGCATGAAGATAATTTAGGAAATGGCGCCGGAAATTTATGAATTCAATTGCTCTATATGCTGTTATTATTATAGCAATTGAGTTCAAACACGTATTAAAAGGAGAAAGACTCCGGTTTAAAATGAACTATCAGCTTGCAGTATTTCTTTTGAATTGTTTGCATTAATTAAAACAATTTTACTTTCCGAAAAAACATTGATAAAGTTGATTGATTTACGTAAAGTTTAATAAGTTTTCTTGGTCTACATAATAATATGTTTCCATAAAATTAAACGCTGTCGGATAGATAACTCGAAGAAGTATAATAATCTTACATTAATTTTTATGAATTCCAATCGTAAATGCGGAAAAAATTAATACATTAGAAAATACCACTATTTTATATTTTAAACAAACTGCAACTTGTAAAATAGTTAGTCTCCTAGACATACCTGACTGAAAAGGATAAGAGGATTATTTTCAGTCAAAGATAATTTATTATGCTTACGGGTCATGCTTTTCCAAACATCGATTTGCATTTTTAATTGTCTGAATAGATGGTATAAGTAGATTTGGAAAATAATTCATAAAATTGTCGCGAGTTGATTGTAAAGAATTACCCCCATACTATGTTTTAATCACTGATATTATTTGATATCGTAATTTTCAGAACAAATTGATTAATCCATTGATAATTTGCACCGATTTTCAAAAATAATAGTAATAAGAATAGTACAAGTAATTCGAAGAAGATAACACATTTAGTATAAGCACAAACCTGAGCTTTCCTATTATAAATTCCGTCATAATACGGATACAACAGAATGGTTTTCAAATGAACTAATTAGTATTTCTAATGAACTAGTACCCTATTTAGATCGTGTAGCTGCTATAAAGCCTTTGACATTGGTACCGTAAGTTGAATTCTATTTATCTTCAGTTTGTCATATTTGTTAAGCATCTTTCACGTCCACATCTGAAAGGGTTAAAGATCATTATCATTTAACTGAAGAATATGGAGGTTCGGCACACGAGTCACGCAATCTAAATTACGATTACGATAGTCACTGATTAGTTAAAGGTCTAGCTAAAAACATGCCAGGTAATATATCACTTAACCTAAAACGAAAGAGAACTATATTTAATTTACAAAATGGCTGCATAATGGCCCAAATATCAAGTTTAGATTCATAGAAATATCACTTTTTGAATAGCAAGTTAGATGAACTAGCCTTTTACCTAACACACGATAATTTTTCAAGTTTAAGACGTCAATTTGTCAAGAAGTATTATAAAGTGATAATTAGGTTCAGTTATTACTTCGAAAATGCGTTTATCCGCATGGACAATTAGTCCGAATTTGACGAAATAACTCTACTACATAGAGAATCATTTTACAGCATCGTAATAGAAGCACATATATCAGAAGAAGATTATCAACATGAATGTCAGGTACGGCATGAGTACTCTTTGCTCTATATGAAATCTGATGTAATGACCTTAATTTCCATTTTTGAAAATTTTAGGGATATTTCGTACAGTCGTTATGGCCTAGACCACTCATGGTGCTTAGCTGTTCCAGCCTTTTCTTGGTATGTGGCTCTAAAGTATACGAAAGTTAAGTTGAATCTATTAAGTCACCATGACATGATATTATTTTACGAAACGAAAATTAGAGGAGGCATTAGGGAATGTGCAAAGTGATGCAGTGAAACGAATCATCGTCATATAAAATATTTTGATCCAAAATACCTACTAATATTTTAGGTTACTTTGACATAATGTCATGTTATGCCATGTGCTATTGTCTACCCACTGGAGGCTTTAAGTGGCTCTCGCAGGATTAAATTAGTACCATAAATGTAATGGATTGTTTATGCTTTTGAAGTGGACTTGTAATATCCACAGAAGCAACATTCTAATTTACCTTACTACATCAAGCACAGGAAGCCTCCACATTCAAAGCATACAAAATTACTTAATATTTTATCCACTGTATTAATTTTAAACAAGCCACAGAAGTAGGTGTAATGGTAATTAAAGTGCATAGAGCTATTAAGTTCGAACAGACTCTCTAAAACATATCGATTTAAATACAGCCTTAAGAGCGGCTTCAACTAATGTGTTTAAACAAAATCATTATAAACTAATGATAAATTCTATATACAGAGAACAATTGAATGTGTACGTAAATACAAAGATGCTAAATTAGTAACCAGTTGAGAAGGCAGATGTGGAGCCGCTCCTTATATTTCATTGCGTACATTTGGTAAGCGTAGAAATTTTTATAAGAATCTCGTCGCTATTAAATTAAATCGGTCCGCATATATAGGAGAATCAATTCTAGACTTATCTAAAACGCTAATCCGATTTCCTTTACTACTTTATTTTCGAAGCACTTAGACCAGAAAATGTTTCATTCTGCTATTTTCATGTCGCCTCTGATTGGTATGCTGGTTATTACGTTTAATTCTACATCCAAGGAACGCGGATTCAAATCCGATCAAAGCACATAAATTTTTCAGCGCCAAAAAAATTAAAAACATGCCTTCTTCTCAGATAAGGAAGCAAAATCGCAGGTCTCATATCAATATGATGTTTAGCACATTCAAAATCTCTACTGGTTGTGGAAATCCACCAGATTCGGCAAAATTCTAGTAGGCATAGTGAAATGGCTATATAAAAGTTTTAGACCTAGACTTTCAAGGAAATTTCAGCATTCCAAAACTTCAGACACAAAATAAACAATGCTATTGTGATACTGAATCTTTAATGTATGAATTACAATATGACGAGATGTATTCCTTTATAAGGGAAAATCTAGACAGATTTGATAATGATGGTATTAATACTCTTTCTTGAGGCCATTTTGCAATAACTGACAGTAGCAGTTGCAGTTAATTTTTGTGATAGCCCTTTTAAAAAACTAATTTGAACGTTATGTACTATTATTTTATTACATTTCTCTCCATTAAATACGATAATGAAGGCTTGCTGCAATTTTACAATTAAAGTTACGTAAAAGAGAGGAAATCAAGTTGCAAGTTGATTTTTTACTTTTACCTGTATATACACATAAAAATTATTATTGATTGATTGTTTCAATAACTAGAAACGTGTATATTCTCTCCCTTGAAATTAATATCTTTTACAAAATTTACTGAATGGATATAATTTCGTTGTAGACGTAATTTTTTTGTGTGAACATTGGTTAAGGGCTGAAAAAGAGAACGTAAACAACTTAGAAGGATATCGTACCATATATTGTTTTACAAGGTCATACCAACGTGGGGTGTAATTTCCTTTGCAAAAGATTTAGGTAATTTCAGAAATTATAACAGTTTAAATGTACCTCGCATTGAAAAGGATTTTGAATATGTAATACTATCCCTACATAACCTTATCTTTGTTTATCATTCAATAGATGGAGTTATAAGCAACTGTTTAGAATACTTACGAGACTGATTAGTTATAATATGTGACTTTAATAATGGTATACAGAGATTTCAAATTTTTTAACTTTATTCTTGCAATTTAATCCAAGTTCTCTAATTGACACGTCAACTAGAGTAACACGGAAGAGTTCAACAATATTCAACATGTAAACTCACATGTCTAAATTTTAACAACGGTTTTTCTGATCCTAATTGTCAAATTGTTATATTCAATAACTGCTTTTCAAAGAACTATAAAACCTGCAAAATTAAAAAGGGAGTCTTTTTAAAAAAAGAATTGTCAATTTAACATTCAATCAATAGATCGTCAATGAAGATGTTGACAGCATATTTAATACTTTTTACACTTCCATCAATTATTGTTTCGCTGGCTTTTCGAATTGAATTATTTATAATTAAAAATAAATGGATAATAAAAGGATCTGATGGAGTATAAACAATATAGCGATGCAAACATTTTTTAGATTGCGTTAAACGATATATAAAAATATTAAAAATAGTAATATCTAAAGTAAAATTAACAGTTACTACGAAAAATTAAATAGGGTTGAAAATAAACAAAAACCTGCTGGAAAATAATTAAAACGGAGTATAGACGCACTCAAAGTAGTTTAAAAAAACGTCCATCTCATAGGGAACAATAAATTAATAACACAACTTTTTGAAATTGTATTAATATTTAATAATTATTTCGTAACATGGGATTATTTTTTGATCTGTTAAAAGCATTCAACTGCATTGATCCTAACATTTTGTTAGAGAAATTTAGCTATTATGGAATTAGGGGTATATTAAATCAATGATTCAATAAATACTTAAAAAATAGAGCACAAATGACAGAAATAGTACATAAAACGGAACATCTTCGGATTTTAGTGCTCCTGCGCATGAATATCTCGAAAAATAATCATTTATTATCGATATGTGCTTGTAACGGTCATTTTTCTGTAAATAGAGTAAAATTCAGCCAAATCAGCCTGACATAATAACTTTTCTCTAATATGTTTATGTAACAATCATTTATTATCGATATGCGCTTGTAACCGTCATTCTTCTTTGAATAGGGTAAAAATTCAGCCAAATCAGGCTAACATGGTAACTTTTCTCTAATAGGCTTATATAATCTGTTAATAATCTAACGCTTATATATTGCTCAACCAATCGATATCAATGTCACACTCGCCGTTACTAGAAATTGCTAGATTATTAATTATCAGTGTTACTTATTGAGAGATTTTATAAGATTATCAATCCTATGATTTATATAACTTTCAAGTGAACTATTGGAGTCAGCCACAAACTCTGCATTGTGCAATTGGAATTCTGCCATGTTCTTATCGAAAGCCATTGTTACATTTGAAGACAGCGGTTCCACCTTCTGATCGAAAATTTGATGTTTTCAATTTAGCCTCGACTGCTTACTTAATTAATTCAGAAAGCAATAGCCTATCGTTCTCTACAGATGTTTTGCATATATTAAGTTTTACCTGTAAGGTTATGTTGTATTTTGTTAACGTTAAAAGTGCTTTCCTAATAACAAAATACATAAACCGCCTTCCGTAGAATTACTAAAATTCTAATACTACAACCGTCATCGCAACATTAAGCTGCAATCACAGTTCAGTTATCCGGAAGGGTAGTTCTCCATTGTACCGTTTGAATTCTGTCCATCTTATATTCGAGCTTAGATGCGTTGCTTTGCAGCAGTTCAACCCTGAGTCTTGTGTTAATATGTTGCGGAAATACAGATGCTGCTGTAACCGTTATCAACGACGTCGTCGAATAGAATTGCGTTGCTAGGTAGCGAAGACCTATTTGACGCTCATCGCCGAGATACCTTCCTCCGTTGTGTGGCTATCGGTCACGAATGGATTAAGATATCTTTATTAAAACCACCGGATTATTATATAAATTATTATATAAATCCAACGTAAATAAACTAATGCAAAAAGTTCGTTTCATATAAGAAGTTGAGACCACGTTCTTCCTTTAGCATTACTGAGCCTGATTTAATCATAGGAAACCCAAGAATCGCATTCCACCCCTGATTCATCATTATGGACCGGTCCACCATGATAAGTTATCCCAGCTACTAAAATATAAATTAGTTTTGTTGAACCTGCGAACGAAAGAGTACGCTCTGGAAAGATACAGTATGAATACAATTGTATTAAGCGGCTTCATAATAGGGCTATACTTTTGCCCCACTAACTTTTCAGCCATCAATTTATTTTTCTGTAAAGCCTTATGTTTGCGATAAACTGCTGCTCGGGCTTGAATTAGTTTTCGTATTAAGTACTTTCCTTTGCATCCTTTATTACTAGTGTTATTATATTAAGTTGTATTCTTTTTATTCTCTTTTGTCTCTACTTGAGTATTTACACGTATTAATTTAATTTCTTACTCGCTTACTCGTATATATGAATTAACTATTTCCTATATCGCCTTTTATTTAAATTGGAGTCTTTGTGTATTGAAAGACAATCATACTTGTTTGCATTCCAGCCTTTGCAGCACATTCCCTGAAAATTTTGAAAGACATGTCTGTGCCTACTGTTGTCACGTTTCTTCAATTCTGATTAATAACCAGATCGATTTTTCAAATTTCTGTATCGAAATTTATCAATTACGTAATAAGAATTTGAAAAACGTTAGTAGGTAAGGCGACAGTTTGGCGGGAAAATTTCTGCGACCATGGTAAAATCCTTATCAGTGTCGACTCCTTTGATGTAGCCGCCTCGGGCGGGTGCTAATTATTTTTGCACACTTGTTGCAGCCATCTTTGTTTAAAGGTCACGTGCCCGCCGTATTGTTGGGCATCTTAAAACGTTAGCGGGATTCTGGCTCAAGACGGCCGGAAAATTGTTGCTAACTTTCTAACGTTTATACAAACCGACAGAATAACGCGAAACTCGATCTAAAAGAATTCTTAAACATTCTACGCATTTTCGCTATATTCATAAATACGGAAATGTAGTTAAGAACATTGAATTAAGGACTTCATAGACTTTAAGAAAGTGTCAAGTACCGTGTGCAAGTGTCTAAGCCTAGTTTAAGTTAAAATTAATAGTAGAAAAATTGCTTAATTAAAAGCTGCATTAAAAATGCTATAAAACAGTTAAATAAGATCACGCAACCTGATGTAAATACGATCCGCTACCGCCCGAAATTAGTCAAGATTGCTTTAATAGCCAATCACAAACATCCGAAATAACGATCTCCGATTATTAAAATGCGAATTAATTAATAAACAATTAATTAAGAATATTACATCATGTTGCGCAATCGAATGAATTAAACACATGCAGCCGTTATCCGTATCACTTTGATAACAAACAAAGAAAGCAAGTCAAATTGGTATTCGCAGAATGAAGAACGCGAATACCAAATAAGTATAAATAAAGCGATTTTACAAACCGAAAGGGAGTCTTCTTAGAGACTATACGGGACTTTGCCTAGTGCAAATTCCGTCTAAACCTTTCCCTCGTCGGTATAGCTAATTTTGTTAATAATTCCTATAACCAGTTCGACGCAGCTTCCCAAGTACTGCTTACCTGTAGACCGTCCAGTTACGAATCAAAACAATTGGGAACACTGTATACAAGAAGGTCGTGTCACGAAACCATATACCAGATCGCTACGAAGTCGTTTACAACCACGTTGCTAAGTAGCTAGCTGTGAACGACGCCGAGCGCCGGCGACGTCGTTATGCGTTGTGTTGTATCAATAGCGGATGCACATCGACACCGATCCGAAACTATCCGCCGAATACACTCGCCCGTCGTCTGTAAATGTGTAGCTAGGTTGCGGTTTACAGAAATGACGCCGAGCGCCGTCAAGATCGTTGTGCGTTGCGTTGTATCAATAGCGGACGCACATCGACGCCGATCCTAGACCATCCATCGAATACACTCGCCTGTCGTCTGTAAATGTGTAGCTAGGTTGCGATTTATAGAAACGACGCCGAGCACCATCGACATCGTTGTGCGCTGTGTTGTATTAATAGCGGACGCACATCGACGCCGATCCGCGACCATTCACCGAATACAGTCGCATGTCGCCTGTAAATGTGTAGTTAGGTTGCGATTTACAGGAACGACGCCGAGCGTGTTGTGTGTGTTGTGTTGTAGTGATAGCGGACGCACATCGACGTCGAACTGAAACGATTCCCCCAAGCAAGGTAGCCTGTTGTTGGTGAATGAGTGGCTAGGTCGCGGTTCACTAACGATGCTATTTTAACTCTGCTCAAGGGGCCTCTTGTGCTCGTCCATCCTAGTACCAACTACGCCGGGAGTGCCGTATAGGAGCGACACCCGTCTGTATAGACCGCAAAGCATATAGCAATCTCGTGCATTCATATACGAGTATCAGGGAAACAGAAAGTGAGCGGAGCTAGGAATTTGCGCCGACTAGCAACTTCAAAACCTCGGATAGATCCACGCGTGCCCGTCTCGAGTCTTATATGAATCCGCTACAATTTATATACGCGAACATTCATATTTACTTTGTTTGCTAACTTGGTATTTCTAATTTATAACGTAGAATGATTTTAAGTTTGAGTTCCATATATATTTGAGTTAATTCATTGTTAACGAATATTAATTGGTTTATTCGATTACACTGTGAGAATTACTTATTTATTTTGTCAATAAATTAGTATCATAACCTATCTTTCCAATTCCGCCGATGACCGAATCGAACAGTAACTAGAAGTTCGTTTCGAGACCAAAGTTCGAGCGACGTCATTTAGCATAAACGACGTCCATCGCAAGAAAGCCATTTCCACGTCACTCCCACCACCCGAATCGTCGAAGCAGGATTACAAACTACACAAAGAACAACCCCTCACGACTAAGAGCTACCACCGGGTAGAACGCAAGTTCTTAACTCCTCTTATACCTTTCAGTAAGGAATGAAACGTTACAATTTCAGGGCGTTGACCCTGAACATTGTTGCCAAACTTCGGG
The DNA here is from genome assembly GCA_024586415.1 of Phrixothrix hirtus. Lineage (NCBI taxonomy): Eukaryota > Metazoa > Arthropoda > Insecta > Coleoptera > Phengodidae > Phrixothrix > Phrixothrix hirtus. The sequence goes on from JAHWXV010321332.1 coordinate 9,449, forward strand.
GGTGTTGACCTCGAACATTGTTGACAACTTTGAAGTTTCCAGTTTTGAATTTAATAGAGCGGGAATTCCCGAGCGGGCTCGCGGCGCGTCTTTGGGGACGTTGGGCCCACTCATCTCTCAACTAACGGAGATATGACTATCTTTAAACCATCATACCTTTCGATATATTTATATAATAACATTGAATTATTAAGAACAGCCATTTCACACTTATTTAATTTAATTTAAATACTTAACGCATACATTACATTACAATAAGAATTGAGATAAAAAAAGACTTATCAACAGTATTTATGCAATATTTAAAACATTATTCATGACAAACGTTTGTGGTCCAATGCAAATATCTGATTCAAGGTTAGATACCAACAAAAAAACTTGTGTTCGAATCTCAGCAGAATTAAAAACGACGTTAACATGTGTATTGTTATAAATCCAAGTTCTAACATATGAATTTATCAACATGCTTCGTGATGTAGTGCGTATTTTCATTTACAGGCTCGTACCAATCCGATGGGTAGCAGTTCGAATCTTTACAAATTAAATAAAAAATGTAACGTCAACATTTATGTATTTTAAATACAAGTTCTAACAAATGAATTATATGCATGCTTCATGGTGTAGTGTTTTTTCCGTTTACAGACTCGTGCCAAACCGGGTTAGCGATGGCGGAAGTAAATAAATAAAAATTGTGACGTTAGCAGTAACAGTAGCAGCATTACTATTACATATAAATACAGTGAGAGCAACAATGGTTGTCCGAAGAAAACTACTTTCGACTGCTGGTCATACCAATACTTATATCTGATGTACTCCAATTTGTTTTTGTCAATAATGAAGTCGAATAAATTGTTAAAAACATAACCTAATTTTGTTTTATTAATTTTTAGATTGTTTCTACTAATAAATTTATTTTCAATTTTTAAATCTTTTATTAATTAATTCATAATTC
>JAHWXV010321359.1:0-17959 GCA_024586415.1 Phrixothrix hirtus
ATAAGAGAACCACGCCTCGCTCCACTGTAGCTTTGCCGGCCGTCGCTAAAACACTGGTGTTTCTGCCACATGCGTTATTGCGATTTCGTCTTGTGACAGCACATTTAAATAGAATGGCAAAACTTCAAAATATAATTTTTAAAATGTACATTGTATCAAATAAGGTATTTTTAATTAAATTGTGGCAAATGATGAATAATACAAATCTAACAAAATTGTGCGTTACAAGACAATTGAAAAAACTTATTACGATGTTAACAACTCCTTAAGCACCTATTTTGTTTCCTGCTTCACCGTAAATTAATAAGCTTAACAAATTAGAAAACAATTTTGTATCCATATAATAAAAGCTAGTTTATCACGACTCCATAATTATTCATTAAATAGTTATATTAGCTGTACGTTTTTGATAATTTATTATACTCAAATATAATTAAAAATCTTTTCCTATTTATTGCAACTGCACTCGTTTAAATTAGAAAATTACAGCAAATAATGCTGAGATCGAATTTCTTGTCTGACTGCCTATGGCATTAATCCTCCAGTAGCGTAAACTTACAATAACATTGAAAGTCGCTCGTATTCTTGGAGAAATTTGAATAAAATTTAACTTCATTTAAACTTTATCTATCAAATTTTTGTGGCCATGACATTAAATGCGAATTGGTACAGGTAACTTTCGTTAAGTATTATTTTACGAATAATTTGGCTATATTTATTAATAATTCTTTAATTATAGCATCCGGATAATTTAAGAACTATAATTAAGCTTTGTAATTTGTGAAAGCCGTTCCTAATAATCGTCATTGCGTTCATAATTAAAATCAAATTTATGGAAAAACACAAGGTTTCTTTAAATATGTTTAAAAATGTTTTTACCAAAATTATGTTGTTGTATGACAGAAAACTTATCAAAAAGAATACGTTTATTTAATTAAATGTCTATAAGGAATATATTTTACCGACATACCGTTACAGTACCCCTATTTCGTAAAATATTTCTAAACATGCTAATTTTGTACAAAACTTCAGTGTGTAAAGTATTTGGTAAAGCTGAATATACAACAAATATTCCAACTCATAAAAATACATTTTTTTTCAAGAAAACGCTGGCAACATCTTTTACATAAAATAAATATGACAAGCAGGATACGATCGTAAGATTGAAAAGGTAGATAAAAAATATCAGTGGAATTTTGCTTATGGGCTTGTAATAAATTTACAGTAGATATAACCTACGAACATTACGCTTACAAACTAAGCAAGCTTTTACACTAAAAATGTTAAAACTTCACAAAATAATAGACATTAAATTGCCGCACCAAATCCTTATTTAATTAGTAAAGATGACATCGGTGCACGACAATATTTTTCAAAGACCTCGTTTAAAAAATCTACAATTAAGTTATTTATGTTTAATGTGGCCTTCTGTTAGGATTAGTTAGGAATATTACCATTTAAAGTAAATACTGTATTTAATTATTTATTTCGATTCACTAATTTATTTACAAATTGAAACTAATTATAATTTTACACGTATACATTTATTTTAAATCACAATTTATCCCTACATTTCCAAAACTGACTACAGTAACTTGTAATTCATTTATTTATATCTAAACTTCTAGAATATTCCACACAAGTCTAGAAAGTATGATTCGTTTAAGCTGGTTAAAATTGTTAATTTCCAGTGGATGACATCAAATGTTCTAGATGCAATTTTTGTTACTCTTTCTCCTTTTTATCACTGTTGCCTCCCGTAGCAACATCCTCATTCTATATACGTGGGCTGTTTCCACTTCGGTTGTTGGATTATTTAATCTATATTAAGACATACACGGTGAGTCATTCTTGAAATTGAAGTCTTTGCAGAAGTGGCAGTCAGGCATTTTCTTCCTTGGTAGGGCTTCCTTTAGATTTCAAAAGCATGCCAAGATCAGATGCCATTGTCTGGAAACATTGCTTCCATTATGTTGGCATCACTTGCCATCACTTGGCCGATCTTTGGTACAGCTAAGTTCCTGTTACCAACCGCATAAAATTACTTTCTTAGGTCCCACAATGGTTACCACAGGTTTTCGTATCGTGGTTTCTGATGAGGTGATACTTTCGTAATGAGGTTAATAGATGATTCGCATACCGTAGTGAATATGCTTTTCCAATTTCTGGCACCGTGTCTCTTCTACACAGCCGTATCGCCTTTTAAAAGTGGTAAAAATACGAACGGTATAATTGTAAAATTTTTGCAATACCATGAGCAAAAAGGTACTATTCTGATGTGTTAAAGTGGTTTATGTACTTTTAAGTGGTAACATTCAAGGATGCCAGGAAACCTTAAAATGACAGTTTCCTACTCTCGATTACCGTATTCTTCACATCGACTTGGTACGACTTTTTCTCACCTTCTGCTTGCTCTTGGCTCACATTCCTATTAGTCTATCGAACTAATTGATTCATGTGTATCACACATCCTCTAGGAAGTCTCCTAATTTGATATATTACTGCGTTGATTCTTGTTATTACTTTATACGGGCCTTCGCTGAAGTGTAACAGTTTGGGCAATAAGTCTCGTTGTGATCACCATTGATATAACCAGACCAGACCAACACACTTATTTGTTGAGTTGAATTTCCGCCGGAATCTCTCTACGTACTCATTTTCGGCGCAATTCTCTTATACGAACTCCAAATTGCCTGGTAATCTTATTTCACGCCCAATTAACATTTTAGTTCGCCTGTCTTATACATAGGTAGCATATATGCCATTCGTAAGTAATGTAAATGTTGAACCCAGCCTCGTTAATGATCTGATACCACCTTTACTCATAGTTAGGTTTGCGCGCTCCACCATTCCATGTGACTACAAATAAAGAACAATAATCCTGGTCTTACGTAGTTCTAACAATTAACAGAGACTTTATAATAGGCTTCACATGAACTTTCGCCATTGGTCGACATAAAATTCCCTAGATTTCTAAAACAACCATAAAACCCTTTTGCCAATATCGCAGTTATTGTAACTGTCTCCTAATTTGGTAGAAAGTATGACAGTTCTCTTGCTAAATAAAACCGTCTCTACGTAGATGTTTCTATTTTCTACTTCCACTTTTGGGTGCACTGTCCACATTATACTGTATAATCGGTACTCTCCGCTTCCAAATGGACTTTTCTCCGAAGCGCACATTTCACATCCTCAGCACCATTACTTAATGACTTTTTCACAATTCCCTGAATAAAATCATTCGCGAATCTTTTCCAATATCTTCTTCAGCTGTCGCAAAATCGCTTTGTATCTCCCAACGGAAACCGTTTTTAAGTTCCACTTTTATTCCCTAGAACTCCCTTCAAATGGCCATCTTAAATCTACCAGGAATCTCGTAGTGCCTAATATACTTCGACGACAGTGTTAAACGGGACTACTTCCTCCCAAATAGATTGTTGATCTCCTTCTTATAGCTCAGGAGTAGCTTCAATCTACATCGTTTTCTAAGTCTTATCTCGTCTTTACAGCTTTCGAACGATCGTTATTAGCAGTAGTGTACTATTTATGTTCTTCAATTTTTGTAGCGATCACATAACCATGGCTTCAGTCTTCTGGCCAATGTCCTCTTCACAAAGCATAAGCATCTCGATGAGTCCTTCGAGCACAATGTTCAACTCTTACAGTTAAATTTTTCCCGAGATTTCTTCCTGATTTCTAAACTGTAGTGGCAATTTTAACACTGTATGATCAGTTTTTCTAGTAAATTTCGCCTACAACGCTATTTTCTGAAGCTTTAAATTGAGATTATCATCATTAATACTTATTTTCGGATAATACAGTAGTTCCGTTCAGATTTGGACAAATACCTTGCTAAAATGTTCAATTACCCTTTGCTGCCCATTTTCAACCCTGCGCCAGCACAACGACGATATCAACATGATTGGCCTTCTATTTTAGTATATTTGGATACAGATGCATGTACTAATCCTTCACAAAGCATTTTCTAGCAAGTACATCTCCATGGACTCTGCTGTTCATAATTCGACGCAAGAAAGCATTTATAGCTCACGAGTGGTCGTCGCGATTTCTCATTTCAGAAATAACCGCTGCTCTGGTAGGTTACAAAAGCAAATAAGCCATCAGTGTATAGCTTATTTCGCATTAGGTTGTCCAAAAATGCTTCGAAATTAAACCACTTTCGGTTATGAGCCTAAAGAACACCCGTCTGAATAGTGACCAGTTTCCAGTCGCTTGGGAAATAGCAAGCACAGTTTTGGTACCGAAAAAAGTAGCACCGAAGTCAGACCAATATCAATTCTCCCTGCTTTATGTAAGTTACTCGAAAAATTACATGGCAGACGAAGCATTATCACTTGGAAACAAATAACTGCCTGAATAACCCTCAATTCGGGTTCAGCACAGATCGACAATTCACGTAATATATTGGAAAGTTCAAAGAGAAAAACTTAAACTCCCTCAACTTTTTCGATCTCCCTAATGCTTCTAATTTTATCTACTCTCCATGCCAGAAACTTGGTCTACCCCTTCACTGATCAGTATAATTGGCAATGTCCTTAAGGATAGATCAGTTAACTGAGCTCACACAACTATATAGATGGAAAAAGAGTGACCGAAAAGCTCTAGTCTTCGACAAGTCCTCTGGAATATTCCCATGGAAAGCTAATTTCGTTAAATTGATAATTGCCTTGAAACCAACTTAGATTACTTTAACAATCTCACGTATGCACAGGCCCAGGCTGACGCTCAGACTATTGTCATTGATGGCTCCTTCTTGGTCTCTCTAGAGGCATAATAGGAGTTACTGTGGAAAACGCGTTGTAAATGGGCCGAAAACAATAAATTAGTTTACTTATTAGCAAAGACCAAGGGCCTCTTCATATTGGACGATAGTTTTTATACGCGCTTCGGCACAAGACCTCGTGTAAATTCGAGGGATAGATACTTGGACTAAGCGTACCGGTGAAATACCTTGATTTAACCATTGACCGTAATCTAAATTGGTAGTGCATGTTAGCAATGTGCCACTGGAAACTGATAAATTTACGAGTGAACTCGTTTACACCATTGGAATACTCTAGAAACGAGTGCAAGATCTTAAGGAAACTACATCTTACCGTTATTCAGCTTACTTTGTGGGACCAAGATTTGGGGTAGTAACTACAAAGATACGTAGACGGATAGATGCCTTACATTACTTCATAAGGTTCGCACTGCTAATAATCAAATCTTATCGTTCTTCGCCGATGTAAGGATCGCTAATTACAGAAAACCTTCCATCATTGTTGTTGCTGGGAGGGACAAATCATAGACTATGGAACAGGGTGCAGACTGTACCATTACCATCTACATAGGGAACCCCACTAATAGTCGTGAGAAACTTTCCCCCGAAATACCTTCTAAAATAAATTATTTCATAGCCAAGTTGTCTACAATATCACTGCTATATCTCTTTGACAACATTAACCATTTAAGCCCCAACTCAATCATTATTTTTTCCGATTGTCAAGTGGCGGTATAGGAAATCTCTTGATCCAAACATACACGAAGTATTCCAGCGGAATTGTATAGGGTTTGTGAGACTGCAGTAGCGGGGGAGGGAGTTCAGTTTGAGTTTACGCTGACTACCCGGCGGCGCATGCCGACAGTCATGACGCTAATATTCACAGTTACATTACTCTCGATCGATCCTCCTTGAACAGTAGAAACCAACTCAAACTAAGATCAAAATGTCAACTCCGCTGATTCGTCCATGGCATAGCCAGAACTTTACACTACATACAAACAATAAACAAGCCCATCGGCCTAAATAGAAACGCCATCTTGCTACTAATAGGCAATAGGTCATTCAATTTTTATAACCAACGCTTTGGATTGGGATGTTTCAGAGTTGTGTTCTTGTGGGACTAGACGGGACTATACTTTCCACACCCTTTATGTCCGTAAATTATTAATGAGAAGTGAGGCGCGCTTTGTGCTATTAACTACTATTTTAGATCGAGGCTGTGCTTGGCCACTAGGTGTCAATTATCTCATAAATTCCACTGCAGTGAAAGCCATTAGCCCATCTTCCAATCGAATAGTGTTCGAGTAGGACGCGGATTGAGATCCACCTCCTAGAAAACAATGTTGTGTAGTGTGGTTTTTACGGCTCTAGTAATTTACAGACAATGGCCGACATCATTTTCACTGGTGTACGTGAAGTTTGGCGCGGTAGCTATGACACTTTAAAAAACTACATATAATCGCCAATAACATTATTTTACTAGGTTTCAGAGAGATTCTCCAAGTGACTACCGGCCCCTTTTTTTTGCAATTTCGCGTAGTTCACTTTATTTAGTTTAAACACTACCCGTAAATATAAGCCTGTGCGTTTTGGTTTAGATTGCGCTTAGAGGATGAACTCGATTGAGCATTACCGTATTTTTTTTATTTTATATTAACTTCTATATATTTCCTTTTGCTTTATGTAACCTTAAATTCGTTTAGATCTCGATTTGATTAGCTATATTACTTTGATACGCTTTCTGGTGTTTTTGATATTTTTCACTATTTATTCAACTACCAAATCAGCAAGAATAAATTTTGTTCTAGGTTGAATATGCGCTGGTCGTATATTTCATTCACTTAATCTTCTATAATTGTTTATGTTCTTATTTGGTTTGCACATATTTCTTGCTATGAATTTGACATTGTCTACTACTTCATTTTATTCGAACCCTTAAATCAACAATTATTTAATTTTGTGTTATAAGTATACCAGTAGAATATAGAATAGTGTAACAGAGAGCAACCTGATTGATTATTTTCTGGTAATTTATAGACAGTGACCGACATTATTTTCACTGGTGTACGTGAAGTGTGGCGCGGTAGTTATGACACTTTAAGAAACTACATATAATCGCCAATTACATTATTTTACTAGGTTTCAGAGAGATCCTCCAAGTGACTACCGGTCCCTTTTTTTTTGCATGCATAGTTCTTATTAAGATGTGCCGTGCCTTCTTATACTTATTTTCACTATTAACCGTATTTATACAAATATATATTTGATCAATAAATGGGCATGAATGCAGGTGAAGCCAGTGGTAAGCCTTACAAGCATTGGTTAGGAAGGCTCCAGGCATGTGACGTTACGGTTTTCTTATTTACGTTACGGGAAAAAATTATTTATATTTTGCTTTTTAAGGCAGTAGTAGTGAGGCCAGGTTCTTTCTTTACAGGACTCTTTTGAAGGAAGGTTATGTACAAAATGAGAGGTTCTAAATAGTTATGTACAAAATAATAACGTAAGATTCAAACCATCATGTAAGTGTTCTCTAATGCTAAAACAAAAATGTGCAAAGTGAACTGAATGAAATGATCGTTCAGCTGTTCTTTCGCGTCAATAACAAAAGTAATTAAATATTGAATTTTAATTCGTCAAGCTCAATCAATGAACGTATATAATTATTGTTGATGGCAGTCAGTTTATTTCATCTAGTGTTAATTTTAGCAACGAAAGATGATACTATTGAATTAGTATCAATGAAATTAATTAATTAGCACTTACTAAAAGCCTTTAAACCAACGGTGATTAATTTCTACAGCCCTTAGACAAATGCTAAACTACTTTTGAAAGTTGCCTAATAACGGAGCTCGTATTAATGTTTCTCACATCGATATATGAACAATTTTTAATAATCGACGTAAAGGATTTTATGCACATATACCTTTTGCGGTCTGTAAAATTCGTAACGCCAGATTTAATGGCACAACCAACGAAAGGCGGCGTTTACGAGCTCCTTATACGGGTCTGTCGGATTCCTCCGCCGAGTCGTACTTCTAGCTGCGGCAACAAAAATAATACAGGCCTCGCACAATGTATGACGGTGATTTTCAGGATACTTCAGTTACCTTATCGTCTAAGCAACTAATCCTCGGCAATGACGCCCATTGCCCAAGCAACAAAGCACAGTCGACGACAGCGGAAAGGTTGAACAACTTCCAAGCGATAACTAGGTTTGTCGGCTCGGTTATATAATTTAAATTAAAGGCTAATTCATTAGGCGAACCCCACCATGAGTGTACAGCTCGATGTTTACGACCTCGCCGTCAGATTCGGAGTCCCCGGCTTCGCGCTCAGAATCGAAGCTCTTTACGGCTTCGCGGTTGAAGTTGAAGTTCCCTGAGCGTTCTTGCGTCGCTCTTTATATACAAATTTAGGACGCGGTATCTTTATTGCACTAGCGTAACTTATTTGCTCTTTCATTCTTGCGCTATACGATAACTTCCTGTAACATGTTAACATTTAAAACGGTAACATCTTATTTGATATATACAATTACTTAACTTATTTTAACTAAATAAATTAGTTGTAGTTTGTCTATTCTAATTAGGTAAGCTACTGGATTTACAAACATTTATATATATATATATATATAATTAAATATTACTTCTTGAAAATACTGATTAATAATATCTTATTAATTACTGCATAGAACAGAAATCGGGTAAATGTATTATCAAGATAGGAAAGATGTCAAAATGTTTTATTTAGAGGCTGACGTTTCGGGATTAGTGTTTATCCCTTCATCTGAGTATTAAATAAAACAGATATTTAAATATATTTAATGAAAGGATAAACAGTGATTCCGAAATCTCGGCCGCATAAATAAAACAATTTAACGTCTTTCCTGTCTTGATAACACCACCCGAATTCTATTCTATGCAGTAATTAATAAGATATATATATATATATATATATATATATATATATAATTATTTTAATTATTAAATGTTTCCCGCACTCCGTGAATTCTTAAAGTCTTTTATATTTTCCTTTTAACTTAAATATTAATAACATTGAAACGCACGAAACTGAATCAGTTTTTATATTCGCGATTTTTATGTTATATGCGGGTACTTTTACCGGCTGTGCTAACCTTGGTCTGTAACGCATCCTCGGATTACGGTTATTATCTGTTCTTATAATAAATTTCCGTAAATGAAATAAAAGAAACAGATAATAAGAAAGTTTTAATACAGGTAATCCATCGTTAATAAATATTTAATTAAACAAAGAGAATTTAAAACCAAAGATTTAATTAAATAGAGTTTAGAAACAAAACATCTAATAAATAAATTAAAGTAGTAAAGTGATTAAGCTAAATAAATACTAAAATTAACAAAAGTAATTAAACAATAATTATTTATTAGGTGATTTAATAGATGTAAGTTCCGAAGAAAGCTGAAAAGATGATAAAGTGTGATATAAAGAAATTTCTATAAATTAACAATTTATTGTAGATAAGGAATTGTATGATTTAAGTGTTATCTATTGCAGTGTTGATACATCTAGCAACTATAATTATAAATTAGCTTTCAGTGAAATGTAAACTATAACTTGGAAATAGAAAACTATACTTAGTTATAGAAATCTATAGAAATGAAAAAATCCAGTATGCACTTAAACTATTTTGGAGAAGTCCCTACAAATACACAAAATGTTCAAGGTGAAAATATTAAAGCAATTTCAAGGAATGCTGATAATTTAATGTATATTAACAGTTGCCAGAGCATTCGAAGGTTGAAACTTCTCCCCAGTTATCTACCTTCATAACCTAAAACATATACCTTTTATAATATCTGTTGCAATGAGTAAGATAATAACTTTCTCATCTTAGAGTAATTTAAATTAGTCCCTTGTCTGCCATAAGCACTGCTTTTACAAACTTCTAAGGTCCATGTCGAGAGACTGTATCCTAATGAACTTGCTACAACGACTGAGATACGGACAACTTATACAACTTAACCTCGTATAAATCCTTATAATTGCAAATCCACAATTAACTAGCAACATCCCAAAGCATTTAAAAAGCTTTCTTGACCATAGAGTAGACGTATATAGTTAATGCACATTTAGATTTAGAAATAAACATAGAACTAAGGTAGTGTAACTATTTGTAAATACATTTTAAAACCCTATATGAACTAAATTGAATGGAATAAATGAATTCTCACAGTATTATTAACATAAAGGTTTAAAGAGGTAACATATAAGATATTTAGTTATAACAGGTAGGTTAAAAACTAACGCTAAACGTTAGTACAACTAAACTTCACCAAAATAATAAAAAGTCATTTAGAAAACTAATCGCGAACCTATGACACGAATATTCGGAAAGATTATATCCGTCTAACCAACCAGATAAGTATATGTATAGAAAATTCACGCAAAAGTAAACAAAATAACCCCAGACTCGTTATAATACACGCTTAAGTGTTTCGAATGACCATTGAAAATTATTGTTTTATAAATAGGGTTGGTTTTCGTTGCTAAATTTTGTAATAAGTTTTGCAATATATTCAAATCTACACACAAACAGGTGATAGTAGGAACATAACCCCAAATAATCCCAAAATACTTCAAAATTCGTGTTTACCTTTTGGCCGTGACCATTCTCGTACTAACTGAATCTTATCTAGGTTAGCTGTCACGCCTCTCTCAAAAACCACATGATCTAGATATTTAACTTCCGTTTGGAATATATTTCACTTTTTCGGACTAAATTGTAGATGAACAGTGCACAACCTTTGATTCAACTATACAAGATTCTTCATAAATTCATCGAAAGTTTTTCCGATTATTATGACATTGAAGTAACTTCAACTCCTTTGCCAAGATAGGTCGCTCAGGATTAGCTTCATCAACCTTCCAAAAGTCGCTGCGGCATTGAATAAGCCACAGCGAATTGCCAAATTCCCGATTAAATGGCGAATTTTGTCTGCATGCGATGGAAAAACACCTAGAGCCCGAAAGTGTATTCAACATGACATTAATTCTGGATATCGAGTAATGTTCAAGCGATAATATATAACGGGGCGAAAGATGTCTTAGGCCTCTGGTGGTAGAGGGTAATGCCGTTTTGGTACTGAATCAGCTCGTTGCTCCAGCAGCGACAGTAAAGCGGGCGGGGGGCGGGGGTTATAGTATTTGTTCGTAAGAATTGAGCTAGAAATTCAGAACGGCTTTCAAGAGTTAAAATTGGGTAAATTTTGGGCGCCACCTTATCTTTTTGTCGAAAACGGTAGTTTGAATTACTGGAGACTAAGGACAAGGACATTTAAGTCCAACCGTAAATGCGATGTTTGTACTCTGAATACTTACAAGGAACTTGATTTCTCGTACGCCGGTGAAGAAGCACTCCTAAAATCGTAGTGTTAGACTAACAACGTATGAGTATTCCTTAAATACCTAAATCTATTATTTTCCTGTAAGAAAGTTATTATTATAACGTATTACTAAAATTATGAAAATTCTGAAATAATAACAGCATTAAATTTTAACTAAATAGTTATAATAAAATAATATGATTTATACATACAATTAGAACACATTTAGGTAAACAATTAATTACTAACTAACAAATTGATTATAAGCAAAAAAGAAAAAGAAGGGATTGCCTATTTACTTATGTAAAATCTACTTAAAATTAATAAGATATTGAGCCTTTGATTAAAGGTAACTAAAATAGCAATAATTAACTATATTAACTGTTTATTCTTATTTTAATTTTAAAAGAGTTCACACAAATTAAATAACAAAATGTCTAGGTGAGACTTGGCGGTAGTAACTTCCCCAGCGAATGGTTAATACGATTATCAGAAATTATTGGGGGTTGAGGGTTGGATTCCTCTTAGTAAATTTGGGGGTTTGTCTGGTGGAATAAGTTCTAATAACAAAAAGATGGCCACTTACTTGTGATTGCTGAGATTCGTGACTTTGAACGAGGATTGCGAATATTTGACCCAATTCCTATTTGATTAACCAAAAGCGCCAATTGGTCTGATTCTCTACGATTCACACTATCGATAGTCGATACGAGCAACTAATTCGTATTCGTAAATTCGGAAACGGCAATGATAAACGATGTCACTCCTCGCTACTACGTGTGTACACTTGAGAGTTCTGGTGCATCCTTTTGCCTTGAAATTGCCCGTGGGGGGGGGGGGATTGCCAGTTATTTATAGAAACAAACATGAAGTTGTGAGAAGCTCAAGTTATAGATTGTTTTTACATTCGTAAACCAGGGGTTTTCAAAAGTTCTTTATTATAAACGAGGTCTATAATAACCTGTAAAATCCTAATTTGTAAATTTTGATATCAAATAAATACGGGTATTTTACACCTTTGATTATGTTATTGATTCCCTTATATACGGGGTGTTTCCAAATTACAGGTAAATATTGTAAGAAATTTACCCGCGCTTACAAATAATATACACTTAATCTAGTACCGCCATCTTTCTGCTTAACTTGCACAACTGGTGATACCCGTGGACTATCATACTGTTCGATATTTCCTTGTCAGTCATGTCTTAGACCATCTTTTCAGTTTCTTCTCGCATAGATAAAGAAGTCTTCGTCGTTGTTGACGTATTTATATTAGCGTATTCTTCAATTTGTTGACTAGTCAACTTCTTTTGCCCTAGGAATAAATTATTACACGAAGGCTATAATATGGTGCGGAGTTCATATAAATGCTTCATAGATAATACTGAAGTACATAATCTAATTAAGCCCCCTTTTCAATTAGATCTGAAAGTCATTAGCATTCATCTTTCACGCTGGTGTCACTTTCTTGGCTTCAACCGCTACTATCCCAGCTAGAATTTCGCGGGAAATGTTCCCAGGATTAGCTTCGAGGTTTCCTAGATATTCTCCATGTGAGTCTATCGGTTCGGCTTATAACTATTTTTTCATTCATTTTATCTCGCTGTTAATGTCACCTCTTCGCATAGATTACCTCTATTGCATGATATTCTGGTCTAGGAATGATAATCTCTTAATCTTTGTCTCCTAGGCTACTGTACTGTAAATTTTACGTGAATCGAAACTGGATATTGCACAAACTCAATATTACAGCGTCATCAATTTCAGCTTATAATACTCGGTGCATATAACTATCCTGTTCGTCATTGAATCAACGAAGGTAGCAATTTCCATCCATATCCAATAATATTGGCTAACCTTCTCCTGCAATGATTTCATCAATGTACAGACTATACGAGAAATATCCCAATCATTACACTTGGATAGTAACTCTCGTAATATAACTGGCAAAGATCGATGGTTGTCCTGTCACACCGATTTTCTCGCGTTTTCTTGATGGTCTGTGTTCGGCGTAACTGTCGCGACTCTTTAAGTAAATTTTCCGAATATTCCCCTATTTTACACATTTTTAACACAGCGTAGTCTTCATTCGTTTCATCTTTGTGTACTAATTATTCTGAAAGGTATCTATTGCAGCATTATGCTGGGCTTCTTCTGCGGCCCGTGCGATACTTGTTTAGCCGCAACAAATTCTAATGTATGAGTCAGTACTCTGATAAGATTCTTCGAGCAGGTTAACTTTAATGCCCGCTGTTTCTGAACTTCCAAGACTATCCACAAATGTTTGTTCTCCTAGTTCCTCAAAGAAACTCATTTGAGTCTTTAGATACACTGATCTTACTAACCGTGTAATTTCGATATCTAATTTCTGAGAGTGTTCTTCAATTTTTTGGCTTTCATTCCATTATCGGGCACGGTACATTTTCCGCAGTTGCTTATCTCCATAACCCATCTCGAGTTTAAAAACGAAATAATCTAACTTATTTTGTAAATAGCCTATAGTTTACAAAATTTCCAAAGCATCCTCAGTTAAAACACTATCAAGACGACCATCTTTGCTTCCATGGTCCACTTGTACTTTGCAGCTGCCACAAATTGCTTGTGGTAGTTGGCGAAGGCGAGAATGTGGTGTCTATTTCTTTGACCGGTAACTACTTTGTTCCATGCGTATCCACTGATTCTTATTGCTTATGACAAATCCAAAATATTTATTGTCTTGAAGCATTAACCTTTTTCGTCGTTGCCAGGAGAATAAACATTTGGTGTCAGTCATCCTATTTCTTGATTACCTCTATATATTTCGTTGGCATTTAATTGACTTTTTCCGTTGTTGATTTCTTATTTTAATGTACTTTGATCTGTAATTTATTTGACTTGATTTAGTTGATAACATCTCTTCTTGTAATTTATTTTGATTTCATATGATCTTTGTAATTTATTTTGGCTTGTGTTAACTGATAACATTTTTTCCTGCAATTTTTCATGCACTTTCTCCAGCATTTTTTGTGGAAATTTCATAGCTCTTGTAACTGGTATACAGGGTGTCTACTTTAAAATGACCTACATGGATATATTTGAAAACTGTAAGACATACAAGGTTGCTTAAATGAGGACATTTATGTCTATGAATAGTTCTTGTTTGCCGTTTCAAGCATATACTATGAAAATACACGTTTACAGCAACAGAATAGCAACTTGAGGATTTCAAAAATTTTCTCGAGAAAATTCTACGCCTTCTAAATTTCGCGTACCTATGCCCAACTGTTGATTCTGTTATGAAAAACGCCTTTCAATTATATATAATATTGCAATATTCAACCAAGAGCAAATACGACGAAATACAGGATTAGGATTTGACATTAGTAGGGTTAATAGTAACAAAAATTATAACAAAAAGAGTTGATTAAAAAATTTGAAATGCAATTATTTAATGTTATACAGTTCACAAATTACAAATTAAATCGTTTTTTTAAATGAAATTAAAACAAATGTTCAATTAAATATACCGCAATTTGTAAATATACTTTCGTCTCACTAAAATTTTCATAGGAAGGTTTGGAATTAGATTTGGTGTTCTAATCAACCATTGACAAAATTCTAATTATTGTATTTCGTTACTTTCTTGAGGTCTTGGTAAGGACGTTCGCACTAGGTATTTATAAAGTTTCAGAATAACACCGGCTGTCTATCTAGAAATACTTGTTAAAGTTTCGATTTCTGGGAAAGAAATACGGAATTGTTCAACAACCACTTGTAAAACCACGTTTTCTTTGTTTTTATCTCTTTTAACGTTCCAGATGCAGAAGTGAAGTGAAATTCACTTGGCACACGTTCCTATAAATACGGCAGGTGCTTAAAAACGTCCTGTTAGAATGTTTGCTAAAGTTCGTGCGTTTATTGTTCCACATAAGATTTGACGTTATCGCGCCTAAGAATACTTTCTTGGACAGTAAACCTGACCTTTTTCTCCTGATGTCATATTAACAGTATCTCAACATTTATGCTTGTTCCATGTGGGAGATACTTAATAAACAAAACATATAGGTGGGTGGCTCAAATCATGGCCGCCATTGCTTTCTCTACCCAAAAACCACGCTTTTCAAAGCATGCTTTGGCGTTTACCTTCAAGAGTGACGTTACGAAAAAATAGAGTGGTTTTTAGCAAAGCTCTTCAAGTGTGCAGGGGACGTGCAAATGCATGGGAAGATATCGAGAGCTCAGCATTTCGCAGGCGAGCTCTCGATAAACTTCATGTCGAAATGGATACCGCTTGATCGGCTCCAAGGTCGCGCCCCTTTTAGGGATTAAAGCATAGTTGAAGGAAGGGGCCTGAAGAAAACCTCAATTGTAATTAAATTAGATAAAAGATGGACATCAAGGAGTAACTGGTTAAGCGATTTCTGTCAGGAGTGTGATGTGATATTCAGTGAAGATTCTTAAAATGAAGTCGTATAATGGGACAAAGACGTTTTGTGGCCCTAAAGGGTGTAGATGGAATTATTTCCTGAACTTGCGGTATTACGCCGACATCGTCGTAGTAGTAACACAAAGGAAAGTCGAATTTAAAGGCGCCACCTCGTTTGGAGGCGTTAGGTTTTAAAAAGGTAGACGTGAAGAACGAAGACTTCATGCCACGACATGCAAAACCGAACCGTTTTGCGGGATAACAGTGAGGTACTTACTATGTAGATGGTTAATCGTACGCCACTGGGTATATACTTCCATCATGTCAATCGTAGACTCACAATCATGATGAATGCTTATCTTACTTATTCTTAGTAATTCACTTGAAAGAAAGAATGGTTACTTATTCTAAGGATTCTTATAGCTATAAAATAATAGGATCTGAATTCGGTATGTTACTATAATGAATAATTTGTAATATGAAAAGTACAATTCGGTAATCGCAAATTAATAAATTTAAAATAAGTATATAATGGTACTTCAAGACATATTTTTAACTATAACTAAATTAAGAGACCCCTAGGTTTCTAATATTTATATTTACACTAAATTGAACAATAAACTCAGCCTTTAAATTGCGTCCTTTACTTAGCTTAACAATTGAACTTCTTAAAAATTCGGTATACTATTTACAAAATTATCTTAAATGTCTATTTTTAACTTGACCAAATACTTGCTCCAGCGGAGTTTATAAAGAGGGGTTGTTGTCGAATCCCAAAGAAAAGCTTCAAGGATTATGTGGCGTTAAAATCAAAGTAGAAGAACGTCATTTACTTGTGCTCTGAGGACTCTGAAGCCCCCAAAAGAAGTAGGAAGCAGTGCCGCCTCTGGTTCTATATTATTTTGTAACTTACTTGTACTGCACAATTCGATCCTAAACCCTTGTACAGGAAAAGAATGTGAAAAGATGATGATTGACCCAATTACAATCCGCCTTTGGGCGTCAATATGCCGAATTTTCCCAAAAATTCGGCCATTTACGAAACTTAAACTTGGGTAACTCTTCTGTCCTGGAATTTAAATTGAACCTTGGCACCGCCCCTTTAATATACGCATATACCCTGTGACACAAACAAGGAAGCGTTGTTTACTCTATTAAACTCTGGTTTTGACTGACTCAGAAGCACTTCTTTGGGAACGCGGGGAGAAAGTGGGAATGGTTAGTAACGATTTTTAGAAATACTCACGTCCCGAAGGTTATTACATGTCAGCCTTTACTGACATAATAGCTTTTAAAATACCCTTGTTGTATTGCATTATATGAAAATCCCAATTGATTTTTATTTTATAATAAAGAACGAATTTGAAACGTTTCTTTTTGATTGAATTAGTAATCATTTTGAATATTTAATCTTATTATTATCATTGAAATATTGACGAGATATTATCAAATATTCTCAAAACTATGCATACATTTCTATATACCGGGTGTCTCTAAATAATTTATTATTGTTCGTCAAAACTTAAGACGAGCTTACAGTCGTTTCCGTGCTTAGCATACAGATTAGAAAGAAAAGACCAAGCCAGCTGTTTTGTGCGCATCAGACAGAAACCGCAGCATCCAGCATGCACACAGACTTTTAAAAACGCAAGTCATCTCGTAGAATTCTACTAACAGAAGGTCCCCCAACAGACAACTTAATTAAGTTTTCATGATTTGCGTTGCGCTTGGATTTTTTGCCGCCGGGTTTGCCCGGCCACTTCGAACTACGTCGTGAGTTTTGCTACGACCAATAAGGAAATCGCTACGTTATTGATGAACAATCTGAATGCTGGGACAACGTTTTCCATGCACAACATCTAATTGACGATAGATATTGTATACATTTTCATTTTTTTACGGTGAGTTCACGGATAGCCGCATGTCATTCGTACGTATACATCTCCTTGAATAAGAGCTCTGTCTTTACATTTTGCCATCCTTCATGCAACCGGCATGATTACAAGTGTTCTTAAACATATATGGTAACCCATTTATTTTTTAAGTTACAAACAAATTGTACGAGGCGTGTTTTTTAAGTAAGTACCGTTTTGAGGAATAAAAAAAGTAGTAAAGATATTATAACAATTTTATTTTTACATAAAAGCCCACATTTTAATCTACTTTTCCACATAATTTCCTCCAATATCAAGCCACTTATCATATCGAACAACAAGGTTTTTTATACCTTCGTCATAGGAATTTGCCACCTGATGTGCCAGCCACTGCAACACGGTTGTCTTGACGCCATCGCCGTCGTTATGGCGCTGACCTCCAAGATGATTCTTCAGATGCAAAAACACGCGATAGTCGCTAGGCGCTAGATCGGGGCTGTATGGCGGATGATCAAACTGTTCCCAA
>JAHWXV010321374.1:0-10591 GCA_024586415.1 Phrixothrix hirtus
TTGTGAAAAATATGCATTTCATTATAAAATTTACAAAATATGCAAAAAATGCATATATATGCACTTTGCATATATTCCGCCCCCTACTAATAACTAATAAGATATAACTAGTCTATTGCATATTTTGTTATAAATCTACATATTTTATATATAGGACTAGGTTAATTATAAATTAGAAGAAAAACTAAATAGCTCAAGATTATTATATTACAGTAGTTAGCCCGACGCTTGTGTGTACT
Organism: Phrixothrix hirtus; assembly: GCA_024586415.1. Lineage (NCBI taxonomy): Eukaryota > Metazoa > Arthropoda > Insecta > Coleoptera > Phengodidae > Phrixothrix > Phrixothrix hirtus. Next base: position 240 of record JAHWXV010321374.1, read on the forward strand.
AAAATATTATGTTTAGCCAAAATATGTCATGTAATAATACATGTTTACCAAACTAGCGATACCAATATATTTAAATTTATATTAGATTCTGGAGTCGCTTCACAGATATAAAACTTTGATTGTAGCATAAGACCTGTTCCCAAACACGTGATTGGATTCTTACGGGTTGAATTAATCAAACCCATTAGCATGTTATAATAATTGTATCACTATTATTAATTACAACTTATTAAATAATTCTGACCTTTTAAGTTTACTAACATGTTTCTAATAATAAATAAGAAATTTAAATACGAAGCTTTTGTTTTAATGTAATCACTAGCAACATTACATAAATAAAGAAAAATAACTCTATTAACCTTCGCCAATAAATTCAAAATAAACTATAAACTTGCACTTTCCACAACGGTAAGAGTTAAATAAATGATTAGTATTTATTAATTAATAAATAAAAAAGTTTTTTGTAAATTTCTATGTTGTGTTTGATTTGAGTTTACTCAAATGAATTAAATTTAAAAGTTATTTTCGATTCAGAAATTTTGGAGACTATATTCAAATAAATCATTTTAATTACAATATTTAAATGGGTATTCACAATTGAAACAAGCAGTTTAAAGGAAATTAAATAAACTATAAATTAATTGAATAAAATGTATATAAAAATAGAAATAACAGATTTTAATAAAAATGGGAATAACCCGTTATTGACTTTATTCTTATCCACCAAACGTGTTATGTAACTTGACTATTAGATAGCTTCCATTGAGTTTTCGCTCCTGTTTTAAACAATATAAAAAAATTGTATTTGGATTTGGATTTAATGTCCCTCCAAAATTCGTGTCCAACACTAACACATATCTAGGCATGTTTCCATTCATAACACAAATAATCCATTAAATTACTTCTTATTCTTTTTACGATATTATTCAAAATAGGTGCGTTCCAAATTTATAACTTATCTGTATCCATAATTAACATGCAGATGCTTTCCAGTATAATTTTTGGTATGTTCAAATTTTTCCAAACACCGGAAAACTTCCAATGCAATAGTAGTCTCGTCTACTTTTAATTGTTTATAACAACTCGATCCACGTAAACAAATTAATTCACTCATTACAATATAGTTTTACGATTGGTCATCTTTCATATATTGTTGCAATTTTTTAAAACACCAGTAAACAGTAATGTTTAATTTAAATTTATTAATATTACAAAAATGGTTATGGGCATTTCAATACTTTCTTAATTACTCAACTTTCCAAACAACACAAAGTTTGCAAAGGTAACCTAAAATTATTAATTTAATCAGTTATTGCAAGGTGCAAAAGTGAAAGCCAAACCAAATTCTCTTAACTTATATTTAGAACATTTATTATCATAGCTCATAAAAAAAATTTCCTAATATTTAACTTTAAATTATGGGGAAGGCTAGTGAAAATTATTAAATTTGTTGCAATTGAAAAATCTTTTGTATAAAAAATTTGTGTTGTTTAATTATTGTAATACAGTGTTTCGCTTAAAGATAAATTTGATCAGGTAGATATAAATTATTCTAAAACTAATAATATTACTATAAGTAACGATTTTAAGAACTATATAAATTAAAAGTTGTATGAGCACCATAATTATAATGTTTTTCTTTATATAGGTAGTCATAAACATTTTTTTGAACGGTAAGTGAAAAAGGGAAAGGGAATACAGATTTTTGTTATATATTAATTGCAATGGGACGATAAATGTAAAATTAGTTAAATTATATAAGCTAAATGGTTCATCGTGTAACTTGGGACCTAATAGTAAGCTACAGTAAGTATTATAATTTATAATTTATTAGGAAATCTTTCCCAAAAAAGGAAATTTTTTCTATGATGATATGTAATAAAGCTAGTACAATAAGATGGAATTTATTAATTAAATTTTGTTGGCTTGGACGTTTTCGTTATGAATAAGCAGTTTTTATAGCATATGGCAGCATTTCAAAACGTTTTTCAATATTAAGGGGTTTCTTTATGAAGTCGCTAGCTGCATGTTAGATATAAATTATAAGATTAACAGTATGTTGTTGGCTACGTACACGGAAAGATGAATTAAAAGGATTTTATAAATTGTTAGCGCAAGAGTGCTTCTTTTAAGGGTGGTATTTTGCATTGGGTTTGTTCTTATGTTAGATTTAGTTTAGTGTAGCTAATTTTGATACAGGATATTTTGTTTCTATTTTGTCTTAAATTTTAATTATTTATTTAATTGGTTTTTATTAAGTAGATTGTTTTCTTCTCAGCGATAGTCCAGTGGTTTGAATTAAGTCGGCGTTTTCCTAAAATAAAGGTAAGAAAATTACAGTAAGAGTAGGTCCCCAGTCGTTCACATTAACAGCAACATGTACCACCTGAACGACAAGATGTACACCTAAAATAAGATTATTTGCAGTTCTGGTTCAGAATCCAGAGTAGTAGACCTAAGAAATCCTAAATCCAGTTGAAGCAGAAAAAGGAAGGATTTGGGAAATCAGAACAAATTAGTTTAAACAAATAAATTGGCATACATTGAAACCCCAATATAACCTGTAAAATTTAACATAATATGATTATTTTCTAGAAAAATTGTGTATAGCACCAACAGTATTTTATATCTTGATTAACGACGCATTTAAAAAACAAAACTTTTAAATAAAGTGCTTGTTATAGATCGAAGCTAACATAGAATTGGTTCGCTTAGGCCTCGTATCTACAATATATGATATTACGTTTCTTTAAATTTAAATAAAATGGTTACATAAGAGAAGGTACAATGAACAATACGTTCGTTAATCAAAAAGGCTAAAGCAATACAAAATATCGATAGTTATAATTAATTACTTAATGAATGTCAACAAAAAGATCGTCAGTAAATATTCAGTAAATTTATAAAACTTATTAAGAAAACAAATATTCACAAGAGCGAGCTAATCAATGCACGCAACAAAGATATCAAAAAAATCATTTAAAGTAAGTACGTTCTTTTAGAGACTAGATATAATTATTGATTAATTTAAAAAAAAAATTAGCATTTAATATCCTTTCTCCAGAGAAATATATTTATATTGCATGTATGCATTGTGCATATCCTGTATATTTAAAATAATTTAAAATAATGCTTTAGATAAATTGTCACTGTAATCTTATATTTTGCAATGATTGACAAACTATGAATTGATTATAATTGAAATAAAAATGTATAATTTTTGAAAAGCAAATAATTGTCGACGAAATTATTTTGCAGAATTAGTACATGTAGATCGGAAGCTATTAAGTAATTTTGTCTACATTATATGAAATTTATAGAAAAACTTTATATTTTAAACACAAACGAATTTATTGCAGAACTTTTATTTCTCGAAGCTTATCAGGACTAGCACATGTTAGACAGGCCATGACTTGAAGATACAAATTACGTCGGTATCATTATTCAAGCAATTAGTGATTAGCAAATTAGAATTCTTTATGACCTTAAGAAATCCATTCTTCGGCACATCATATGACCAAAACACTTAATGAGTAGCGATAGTTACATCACCATCTCAGAATATAATTATATTTAGAAGCCAGAATAGCCCACTATAACAACTAGGGGCAGAAGAATAAGGTCTTACCAGTCAAGCTAACAAAAACGTACGAATTAGTTATCAAATAAAGGATTAATTAGTGCTTACCGTTGTATCGAATGTGAACAACGTCTTTATTAAATACAGGAGTAGGAAACTCTAATTCGTGACATTGTATGTCTAAAAGTTAGTAGAGAGAACTAACAAGTGTTCGTTCAAGGCGATCCACACCCAAAAACTTAACAAAAAAGCGAAAGATAAGGAATTGTATTCTATTGAACGTAAAGTTTTAAAACAAATTGTTATATTTCCGAACCTTAACGTTAGATAACGATACTTACTGGATAAATAAATTATGTGAAAAGAATCTCCTAAATTATTCAAATTAATTTAAAGTAACTGTTGTTTTTAAATACTACCATAACAGAAAGAATTATTCATTAACATAAATATATCTAAATACCCACAAAAAACGAATTTTGATAGTTTAATACTAAAAATCCTATCCATATTTATTACAAAATTAATTATAGACAGGTATATACAGAGTATACTTAAACAAAAATAAACGAAATAGAAATAGATATTAATATGGCAAGACGAGACCGTGACAGTGTCTGCAAGCGCTCTTATTTGAATTCGTTGTGCCAAATTGCGAACTAAAATTCAGTTTTTTGACAATGGTACAATCTTGTGTTTTTCTAGTGAAGTTAAATCTAACTTTGGACCTGATACCGCATTTGAAGATGCTTTGGACGACTTTCTTGATGCTAATTCTGAGAACAAAGCTAAGATAGATATCTTGTTTCGATTAATCTGCAGCATCAATCAATTAAAAGATTGAAATCACGTAAACCTATTTCGTGTACAAATTTCTTATTAGAAGATTTTTTACAAAATGAGTCTTAGAAACAAGAATGGTCTTCCACTGATCTTTTTAACCAAAAAATAATAGAAGACCCTAGTAAAATTGTACCCGGATTTGATCTGCCAAGAGGAATTGGGTGTAAATAAATCTGATTAGAGCAGGTAACGCCTGGATTAATTCAGTAATGCAGTAGCTAGTCCAGAATATCATTGCAAAAAGGGAATTAATACAGTAGATCATATTGTAAACGATTACCCTTTCACTGGGTTTGATTACGGATTTATTGGTACCCATAACCTTATGCCAGAGGCCATTAACTGGTTACATAATATAAAAGACTTATGATTTCATATAGTAAAGTTATTCTTTTCCAGGGTTCTTTTTCCCTTACTCTTGCACCAAATGGTGGATGAATGTTCTATTATTATTATTATTATTCATATTAACCCTGTAATTGTAATCGTAATTGTTTATTCATACGAATATATACCATAATAAGCGAGCTTCGCGAAAAAATAGGCCTACTATATACTCAAGCGGAGTGCATGAATCAACTTTTATAAAGCAAAATCAACTGAGATCATGTAGCTAAATGTGAAAATAAAAGTGATTCTGAGACTCCTAGTGAAAGTGTTTTTAACAGTAATGCTATATCTAAGGCTTCTAGTGACAATGTTATCAATAATAGCCATACACATATTTCCAAAAATTATGCAAATGTAACTAGTCTTAATGATGATATAAATTTAAAATCTAAAAAGTCCACGGACAGTAAGAACGAATTCGTTTCATCTAAAAATGTGGGGTGTGAAATATTGAATGTTCCAACAAAACAAAGATTTGATAAAATTATTAATCAAGCAAATAACGATAATAATACTTGTGTGGCACAGTCAGATAAGATTAATAATAACAACGGTTGATCACAAGTGTCAAACAAAAAACGGAGCAAACCACTCATAATTTGCAGCAAAACTAAACAAACTAATGATATCATTACAAGTGTGCCGAAATCTAAGGTGTTACATGTAAGTGGAATAAATCTTATTATCACTTTAGAAAAATTTAACAAGTATGTAGATAATATATTTCCTGACGTAATTTGCAGGGCATTATCCTCTAAATGTCCCGATATTTATTCGTCGTTCAAGGTAACAATTAAGGAAAGTGATTTACCGAAAGCCTAGGAATCCACCACTTGGCCAAATGGAGTTCCAGTAAATCATTTTTTTTTTGCCGAAGGAGAATCTCCCCGGACAAGATCTAGAAGGACGTCAACACACTAATAATCTAGACAATAAATTGCGGCGGTGTCATATGCATTGTTTATTAAAAGATGTAAATTTTAACGAATTTAAATTTAATGATTCTTATAATTTTCAGATATTTCATGCAAACGTCAACTCAGTCAGAAACAAATTAAATTTATTGTAGGCCTTCTTTAATAGGAATAAAAGGGTAAATCCCAAATTAATATACCTTAATGAACACTGGCTAAATAATGAGGAATTAGATTTTTATAAACTTGACAAATTTGAATATGGGGCAGGTTCTTGCAGGGACAACGGTTATGGAGGAGTGGTTGTTTATGTTAAAACTGGTTTAATATTTGAATCGATTAATAATATAAATATCTTATCTTTTACTGGCTATTGTGAATTACCGTGTGTGTTTTTCCCCAAACATAGTATTTATATTTTTTGTATTTATAGAAGTCCCTCTGGAAATTTACACCATTTCTGCACATCTTTAATTCCGTTTTAATATATCTTAATTCTAAATGGAGAAGCGTAATTATAACAGGTGATTTCCATATCAATTTTTTAGATAGTAATACACTTATTAAAAGTTTTATTGACTTTATAACTGCATTTGATATACATATCACTATCGACACACCTACAAGAGGTAGAAGATCATTGATAATAACTTGACAAACATTCATACTAGTAAATATAGTAAAAATACTGAATTCAATTGCCTTGATCACGAATTTTCTCAAGTAATTAATTTAAGTTTTGATAAAAATACAAAAAATTATAATTTTATTTATACTCGCTCGCTTACTAAAAATGGACTACACAATTATTTTGAGAATGTAACTAATTTCAGTTGTGACTTACTTGACGACTTCAAATCTGATATTAATAGCAAATTTATTTTATTTATTAACAAAACTGTAGAAGCAATTGACAAATCTTTTCCATTTAAGTGTACAAATAAATCATGTACCGTGAAAAACATTCATTGGTTTAATGATAATCTTAAGCAAATGAGAGAGGCTGTTAATTTTCTTTGTGAGTTAAAACGACAATTTTTTAAAGAAAATGATGACTTTATAGATTATATAAAACGTTATCGTGGTCTATATAAAAGAAACACATCTGGAATAAAACGTGAGGTGCATGATAGGTACATCAAAACTCCATCCAATCCCAATAAAGCTCGTTGGAATATGATTAAGAGTATGAAACAAAATCACAGTAAAGATCATATTGTATCTATCTCGGCAAATCAATTAAATCTATATTTTACTAGCGAAGCTGGGAACCTATAATCAAAATTGCATGTCGACCAAAACCAGAAACTTATGTTCGAGATATTATTAATAATCTAAAACATTCTCCCAGTAAAACGATCATCGACGTTATTATCACTTCTCTTATTAAATTAATGCGTTTATGGATCTATGACGGGGGTTATCCTGATTGTTTAAAAATATCGCTTATCACTCCAATATTCAAGAAAAGCTATCCAAACCAATTAGATAATTATCGACCAATTTCAATAACTCCTATTTTTTCAAAAATCGGTGTGTTTAACCTAACCATGTGCATTGATTTTGAAAGCTCCAGCAGTTTTTGAATATTTCGTGAGAAAAAAGTTATTAATTAAAGTGCAACTGCAGTAATTGAAAAGTGCGAACGTTTTTGAATTGATTTTTGGTAAAAAATGGAATATTTAAACTGAACAAACCAAAAGAAATCTAATTTTGGTTTGTATATTTGAACTTTCTAAATTGACATTTAAACTCAATATGGACTTTTTACAAATCATATTGAATTAGATTGACTTTGTACGCTTACACGGACTAAGAGAATATAGCGTAATCACGGATTGTGCCCTTCATATATGAAATAACGTTTGTAAGTAGTTTAAAGTAGGTACGTAAATTAGTATATTTTAATAGTTCGATTTTTTTTAAATCAAATAACAATTTTAAATAATATTTTTAAATATTTTATCTGTAATTTAAAATCTTAAACAGCAAGATTGTGACACTTTATCACGGATTGTGCCCTTCACATGTGAAATAACCTCTGTAGATAGTTTAAAGTATGTAAATATATTTAGCAGTTAGATTTTTTAAAATTAAATAACATTTTTAGACATCTTATGTGTCATTTAGGATCTTAAAGAACAAGATTGTGGCGCTTTATCTTTTTGAAGAACTTTGATACACAATTTTGAAGCTTGTGATGTTGTTTAATAGTTTATGTTAGATATTAAAATTTTTGCAAATCTGTTAACGAAAAACTTTACTTGATGCATCGCGTTTTTGGTTTTGCGAATAGAAACAAGCAAAATCTACTGCAAAAGTAAAAATATAGACAAAATTAACACCAAAATAAAAGATATAACACATGTTATGAAACGATCAAAATAAAACCTCTTATTAGTATTACAAAACATATAAGTACTTTTCTGCGTTAAATGATTTAAATTAGGATTTGATTAATATACGCTTTTTGTTTCACTGTAATCTTATAGCAAAAAAAATACCTTCGCTTTGTATTTAATAGTCAATATTATTATATTGTTAAGGGAAAATTACTAAGAATATACAAATCTAGATTCTACGAACCTTGTTAGTTGCAGCCTAATTTCTGCTATCATTCTAAATAGCTAACGTGTGTTAGAAGTCATTAGTAATCACAATTATATTAACTAAAGTAATACTGGTCTTTGTTTGGGTCAAATTGAAATAGTCTGTTTGAAACGTAATTAAATTCATTGCTATATATATATATATTTCAAAAGTGTATAGAAGTTATGTAAAACATTTGAATACCAATTATACAATACAGATTTTATACGTGACAAAATTATACAGATTGTATCATTTGTTATTTATTTTATTTTTCTTTTCTTATTTTGTTTTATCCCACTTGGCCCGTTAGTTATTTTAAGAGAGGAGTGGTTATCGGCTCTAGAAATCTTCGTATGCAGATTTGAGGAGACAAACCTGGCGCCCTGAAATAACCTCTCGACTTCATAGCTTAGCCATGGGCATTTCTGCATACCTCTTACCAACACCAAAAGCAGTCAAAAAATGTGTGATTTGTTTATTTAATAATTTATGTAATTATATATAGTGCATTGACATACCCAGGCGCATTTTTTGACGAGTTATTTGTGAAATTCAAAAATTGTAGTTTTCTAGCAATTATAGTAGTTAATTGTTCAAATTCAATGAAAGTTATCAAAAGACGTTGAAATTACATTAAAGGTAATATTTCGTGGCTGTTTAATAAACAATATAAATGGTTAAGATCATATTTAAGGGAACATTCGTTTCAATACCATTTCAGTGCCTCTTTTAGCAAAAAAAAATATACAAAATGCAAATTATGCTACCGTAAGATTATAACCGCAACGCTCTTGTAAAATAAAGTTGGTTACATGAAAATTACATTGTAACATACTAAAAAAGATGTTGTTCAGAATCATACAGTAATTTACCGCTTTCTAATTTTATAGAGGTTCGAAAATGAGCAACTATTTACCGAGATTTACCCTCCAATCGGTTGGAAAGTGCTTGCCTTCCACCCATCAAACCTAACGTAACTTATTTGACATAACTAAATTTTGTATATGGTTATATAGGCAAATAGTTGCATTAGAACGACACTTGTTATCAATGACAGCAAGTGTCAAAAAGTTATTAAATGCTTGTCATTAATTTTATGGGTAATGTAACCTTTGATGGGTATTTTGTAAGATTTTGAATTAAAGCTTACAAACTTCGGCGGAAGTATCATTTATCTCACGAGAAATGGAACACTTCCGCGTTAGTATGTAATATACTATAACACCCCAGTGCAATACTCTGTTTGCTATTTGCTATATTTGTAATTTAGTAATCAAGATATTTTCTTACAACAGTACATCGAGTATTTTGGAAAACATTTAATTACCCTGAAAGAATTCGTTTTATTGTTTTCCTGACATTCTACAGGTTTTCACGGTCTCTTTGGAGAAGTTGACGTTATTCAGTAACATCCAGTAAATGTTTTCTATTTTAAGGCTCAAACTTTTCAATAGATTTATGATTATCTCACAGAATTACCTAATTGCTAATTTGCATCTTAGTGTTTTGAATCATGAGTAAACGTTTTAGAAGCAAACAAATGCCTATTTCACACTTTTAGTGCTTCATGTAAGAAACATTGTAACACTGGATGTCAGACAACATTTCGGTCTACATAAGGACTGTGTCTATGAATATGTAGATGTTTAAAAAATATTTAACTATTTAAAGTTAGAAAGCTTATATCTGACAGTTTTCCAACTATATTTCTATCAATTTCTAAATTTTAGATTCATCATTTTGACTTTCTCGTTTTTACAGATAAAAATCTTCGTGATTTTCCTATGACCCCTTTTGTGTTTATTAAAAATTATATTATACCAATAATTATGCTTTTCTCTTAAAAAAGTTCAATTTAGCAAAGCTACTTTAACGCTTTCAGCAGCTCATTTTTATTTTAATTCTAATTTATATTTGAATTTCCTTCTTGACAGGGTAACTACAGGAGTGCTTTGTAGATCCATTCTTGAAAAGAAGCACGACATATTATAGCTATGCGGATAAAATATTACACCTTTGACTTAAACAATATA
>JAHWXV010321399.1:0-16119 GCA_024586415.1 Phrixothrix hirtus
AATAAAATTCTAATATTTTCTATCTAATTCTACACCTTTTCAAAACCGATCTGTTAGGTCTTTCATTTCGAGTAGATCTTATCAAAAAATCGCGCTTCAGTTAATATATGGATAATTACAGAATAAAAATTACACCACGAAACACATGTAAACAAAACTTCGAAATTTGGCGAACCTATACCTGTAAGCTATACGTATATCGGTTAAAAGGAGTTAATCACAACTGCAAAGTATTGAATTAAAGCAAAGGTTGGTTTTGCACACAACGTTGACGAGTCTGAAATGTTTCAAAAATTTGTCAGCTCCTGCTGTTGTTTTCTCACCACTGTGTATACAGAATCGCTTTCTATTGTTGTTTTCGCGCTACCTTGAATATAAATAATAAAATAAGTCTTAATAGGGTAAGGGTAAATTTATTTACTCATCTAATTTTTAAATATATAAGGATAAAGTCAGTATATCGAATTAATTCAAACCACCCGTATAGTAACTTCTAACATTATGTTCTGAAGTTAGGTAGGAGAGCTATTCATTTGTAAAGAATTTTTTTTAAATAATTAAATTTAAATTTACCTAAAAATGAACACCCACCATCCGTAAAACCTTTATTTTTAATCACTTTGTTGGTAGTTGAATACTTGGCACTTTCAAAATACCCGGGAGCCGTGTTGTATGAGTCAGCGTAAAATTAATGCATGATAAGTTGAGGGAGTTCATTCCCAATTAAAGCTTACGAAACAAATGGACTAGAAAATATTTTAAAAGACGGTTAATTGAACTTTTCAATTTTAATCTAGTGTAGTATATTATCATTCTTTTATAATATTTATTGAAGAAAATAACGTTCTGTAATTGTTGCCGTAACATTGTTTTATCTCAATACAAAGCACTTTGGGTATCCAAAATTTTATGATTTTTGTAATATCGTTGACGTAAAAGTTCCGCCTGTTTTTTTATATAATTAGGTGCACCCAAATTGAGGTAGCACTATCTGCATACCAAAATTGTGGACCTTTTTCGTCAATAAATGTTTCTTTATGTTTATATTAAGGCCATTTAATCAAATTTCTGACTTGTTTATAAATTTATGATTTACTTGTAAATATGCGATTTTGAATCTATAAACATATATAGTACAATGGTTGTTTCATTCCACTAACTTGTGTGTTAGCAAGTTATTAATATTCCAATGTCAACCAAAAGTACTAATTCTCGATCTGTTAGTCATTTAAAATTCACAACAACTGTCACGCTTCTCTGGTACTTGGTACTGGTTAGAGAGAGTTTGACGAAAATGATTGGTGCAAGTTGTCTTTGTCGACTTGACTGTTCGGCAGCTTGAGTTCAAAATGCAACAGACTTTTCAGGGGGATTATATTTACTTTTGAAACCTCTGCTGTACTTTACGAAGGTAATGTTAAAGGTTTTTCATCAGCATGATTGTGTATCATTATGATTCTATCCTATGATCTCTATTTTAACCTGTATGATTTCATTTTATATTCGGTATTAAGATTCGAATTATATCTTTAATAAAAGTGTCATTCTTTTCATACATGTATTTCGAATGTTAAATTCGTTATTTGCACTGTACAGTTTTTATATTCTATAATATATACAATTCTATGGTTCTATATCACCAAGTTTGCCATGAATTTCATGCTCTATAATAAATCTATACAAGATGTTATTGTAAATTCAGGTTATATTTGTTTGCATGCATAATTTATTTGAGTGTTAAAGTGTTTCTGTGAATCAATAATTTAGGTAAGGGGATAAATGGCAAGGAATTCTTTATTTGTTATGCCTTTTGTAGGTTACGAAGTATTAATTCAAATGGAAGTCGTCCAAGATGTTTTTCTACTTCATATCATTATGGCGCTATATACACAACAGCGGAAGGGTCCTTTTGCTGTATAGAGAATCCTCTCAGAGGCCTCTAGGAGACTGGACAATGCGGCGGAAGTCGTCCTGGCACATTGTACATATCTAGATATGTTCTACGATTATCGTATTCTCTATTATAACTATCGGAGAACGTCCTTATAGTGTTAGCAGAGAAGTATGGGTTCCATGAGCGTAATACAGCGGAAGTCGTCCAAAAATGTTACGTTCATGAATACAAATGGCGAGGAAATAAATTTAATGGAATGTATAAACGACAGGATATGGTGAATGCTGATGTTTATGTGTTTATTGCTTGCTTTTATAGTCCTTTTGATATCAAAATTGTTGATAAGGTATGATTTTCTGGGAATTAAATTGTAATATACTGAAAGTTTACAATGCCATCTATTTTAATTTAGTAGAAACCATTATAGTTTTCTATATCTAAACTACCTTAAAGTTACATTATACTATTGCCCAATAGGTGGCCAATTGCGTTTAGCTTAAATAATTCACAATTCATTGGGTTTCTATTTTCTATTTGCATTCAATTGTAACTTTTACCACTAGATGGCCATGCCTGTTCGGTTTTGATATTTATTTACATTTATTGACCTGTGATGAAAGTAGAATGAACTTACATTTTCAATCCTATGTTATTAGGGTATCTTTTCTATTGAATTCTTTATTGATTCTAAAATATTTAATTAAAATTGTATTTTTGTTTTATTTAAGGGATTCTTTCATGGGTTATTTTATATTTCAATACATATAATTTATAATTTAAACCTCATTATCTAAATTTAGCTTTAATCACGTTTTACCGTCCTTGTTGAAATATTAATCGTTTGTATCGATATATTTTGACACAGAAAATATAAAAATCGATATGGCGATTAATCAAGATCGGGTAAAATGTGATACAACCATTTGTTTCAAGTAAAACATAAATTATTCAGGCTTGCATTCACTTTACTTGAGAGTAGCAATTGAATACCCGTTTATTTTCATTAATTTAAAAACGAAGCACATTCTAAAATTTAGCTGGAACGATTCTCAGGTTTTGACTAAGTTAATAGTTTTCAATAGTTCATAAGTAAATCTTCTTACATATACAGGGTGCACCATTTTCGGTTCCGTTGATGATGAATCTCCCATTCTGAATAGTGACATATTTTATAGTGATCTTTCCACTATTTGAATAGTTAATTGCGACTTCCTAATATAAAGAAGTCAAACTAATTAGCACTCGCCGCTTAGTATGCTTTCTTTCAGCCTCAGCTATATCCCGAATCTGCAATACCGTAGGAGCGTCTGTCTCCGCTCTAAAGGTAGGTCTCGGCCATCTTGATATACAGAGTGTTTTCCGTAAACTAACCCTGTTCTGCAGTATTAGAGTAGAAAACAGTGGCGTTCACAATTCCTGTAATCCTACAGTGGTCAGCTTCGAAAGTGCCTATGAACCACGCCTCGCTCCAGTGTAGCTTTGCGGGTCATGATTGAATACTCGTTAAGTCGCCAGCTGATTTATTTTCCATAAAGTTTGTGATAAGTTCAAATAATTTTAGAAATAGTAATGAATAAGCAGAATTGTATCAGATACACGCTATCTATAAGACTCCAGGGAATAACCTTAAATTCATTTATATCGAAAGCTAAAGATTTAATTGTCAAAATTTTAAATGACAACATTTAGTTGTGTCGCTTCTTTCCCGGTTGGTTATCCTTACAATTTTAGTGTCATACAAACAACCTACAAGATCCAATTAATATATTAGGTTAAAAAATTAATTACAATAGGTACAATAAAAGTATTTTAAATACCCGTGCATTGACTATATCTAGCAATTACCATTACTTTTCTAACTGAAGTTAATTAATTAAAATAATAAAATTAAACAGTACAATATTAAAAAAACCAGTGGTGCTCTAACGATTACATTCAGAAACTATTGTTTATTCAGTTAGTACGTCATGAATAAATATGAAATGATTAAAACGTCCATTTCATTGGTGTTAATAACTGCCATCATTTATCACATACAAAATGAAATGTGATTCGAAATCTTTCATTATTAGTTATGTATCCGTATTCAACACTAGCCTTATCTAAATCAACAGTTTGATAATTAATTATTTATTTGTACCAAATTGCATAAACAAGGTTTTAAAAATTTCGCGCACTAGTCTTAAGTTGAATTACATTGTCAACAGGAAGTGCAAAATCGTAAAGCAACATATGAACAGGTAGACTTCGATGCAGCCGTACTCAGGCCCTCCAGTCAGAGAAGCTAGAAGAATTAATTCGTGTTTTGGAATTACATTATTTTGATTAATCTATCCTTCGGTTATCGCCACAGAAGCTTCGAAGACGATTTTAATTTAATTACAATGTCAGTATTGCTATAAATTGGAAAGTCCGCATTCATAGGTGTTTCGACAGACGTTATTTCTAGACTCATTCAATGACCCCTATGCTCTTCTTTTGAAGATATAAAACTAGGATATTCAACAGGTTTCAGAAACGAATACGCTCTGTAAAATGGAAATGGTATATCGGATGATATTTAATGACGGACAGGTAAGCAAGAACTATTTATTGTATTTCATTAACAGTTAGTTCTGTTAGATCGAGTGTTGTTTGTGAAGCATTAGTTAAAAAATCGTTTTAAAATTCACTATTTCATGAGATCGTTTAAATTTCCAATCCTGAGCAGGTTATGACGATTACATTATTGGTTCCTGTAAACACAGTCATAAATATAACATTTGTGTTATTCTAAGCTAATCCTAATCTAACATATAAACTCATAAACATCAAAGCAATACGCAAGGTATGCTATTTTGTTTCTTTGTTTTGTTACGGAGGCTTCGGCATGCGGAAATTCCCTTGTCTCTCTTGGTTTCATTTTGCCATAATTACTAGAATTTTGCCGAACCAGTAGAGATTTTGAACGTATCAAACATGATATTTTATTCCCTTACCCGAAACGAAGGCATATTTTTAAATTTTCTTGTGCTGAGAAATTTGTCGTCCTCAACCGAGTTTGAACTCGCGCTCTTTGGGCGACCAATAACACCAGTACATGTTATTAAATTTGAAGTAAAACTTTCTACACTAGATGTTTCTCTGAAGAATTGAGCTGAATATGGCAAATGGTAAATATCTTCATTAGTAGAAAGGGGGCAGTGCTAATTGATTTTTAATTGCTTTTTAGTGACAGTTCCTGGATTTGCCGGGGGAGTCTTTTCGCATTTCAAAGCGATGATTCATCGAGGTGTGGCACTAATGTTGATAGGAGCACTATTAATAGGTTTTATTGACCTTTAAGTGATGCAGTAATCCAATATGGCACGGTCTGAGATACACGGAGAACATCTGTCCTTATATAATTTTTAAATGTTGTATTTAGCTTGAATAAAATATGTTTTAGTTTTTGCAGTAAATTTCACATGTAGAAAATGTACTATTTTTAAAGCCTGTATTTAAAGACAATTAAACTTGCATATACAAGGTTGCTTTGAAATAGTTGTTGAAACTAAAACGGGAAACTCTACGTATTATAAGAGACATTTCCCATGTTATTAAATTCCATTAAGCCCTTTTTGAAAGATTTTGCACATGAAAACATTTTATGATCTGCTGGAATTTGTCACAATTAATTCGTTAGAAACAGTTAAGAAAACTACTGAAATAACAAATTAAAACAACATATCGAATTACACTCGCTTTATTTACTGTTTATTTACACTGGTGACCTACACCACCACAAATAAATGACCTAACTTTTACATTCAAGTGTTCTTAAAAAATTAGATTCGGGATTTATGTATATTAAAATCATCAGATAGAGTTTAATTTACAAACAAATAATTACTAGTGATAACATTTAAATTTAATAGTTGTTCAAAGATGGCTTTCACAAAAAAATTACTAATTGGGATTACCATAAAGTACTCAGGTAAGTCCTTTTTCATTCGAAAGGTTGTTTACTTGTCAAGAGAAAATTCTCCTTCTTATTTTTCCTTTTAATATTTCCGAAATTGAGTAATAAATAATTTCAAATTATCTATGTCAAATTGAATAGCTAATAATTGTTTTCCAATTTTTTTAAACTTTAACAGAAGGTAAAAAAACGTATTCTAAAGGGATATCATGTATTTTTAATTTTTCAATAAAGTTTTAGTTTAAAAATAATGAAAAGAAACATCAATCTAATTCTATAAATAAGCGGTATTTTCTTTTAATAACTAAGTTTTTACCGTTTTTTGATAATTTTTACTTCCACAAAAAGGTATTGGAGAAGTGGATTATAAACATGCTTGAAAACGTGCACAATTATGTAAATCTAATTTAGTAAATCAAAATGGAGTTTTTTAATGAATTTCATTTACACTGAATGTTTATCAGTACACATTTCAATGACCTGTAATATGAGTAGAACTGGAATAAATGTACAATGATGTCATACCAAACTGGTATAAAATTTGTGACAATACGTATTGCAAATTAGAGCTTCTCAAAAAATTTTCCAAGAATTTTCTAAATTCAATTGTGCACAAATTAAAGCTGTTCAATTTTTTTGTATTATTTTTTGTGAATGTATGGGGCATGAGGAATAATCAGTTAAAATATCTAAAAGTTTTTTAAAGCAGCCCTGTATTTACTTGGATAAAATGTATTTAGTTTGCAATAAATTTTATATGAAGAAAATATACTATTTTTAAAGCCTATATTTAAAGACATTTAAACTTGCATATATTTAGTTTGGATAAAATGTGTTTTTACGTTGTACATCCTATAAATTCTTAAAAATGAGATGCGGATTTGAACTAAGGTATTTTAATTTTATCTTATCGCGCTAAAAGTGTAAATAGTTGTAATAGAGCAAATCTGCAAGGTAGTTTTTTATCTTATCTTATATCGATGTAACTATAAATAATTTTACGTTGTACATGTTTTTTGTATTGTACACATATGTATAATACAAAAAACTACGCTGCAGATTTGCTCTAATAAAATTATTTACATTTTCAGCGAGATAAGATAAAATTAAAATAGGTAGCTTAATTCAGATCCGCATCTTATTTTGAAGAATTTATAATATGTATAATGTAAAATGATACATCGATATAAGATAAGACAAAAATTATATTGCAGATTTGCTCTAATAAAATTACTTACACTTTCAGCGAGATAAGATAAAATTAAAATAACTTAATTCAAATGCGCATCTTATTTTTAAGAATTTATAACATGTACAATATAAAAACACATTTTATCCAAGTTAAATATATGCAAGTTTAATTGTCTTTAAATACAAGATTTAAAAATAGTACATTTTCTTCATGTGAAATTTACTGTAAAAACTAAAACATATTTTATTCAAGTTAAATAGAATATTTAAAAGGCCTTTCGCAGAGTTTAAGTTTAAAAAATTCATAACTTGTTTAATTTTTGTCCGATCAAACTGAAATTTGAAAATTGTATTTAAAATATAATTATTTAGTGTTTTTAGTATAGAAAATTTGAATTATTTAAAAATTTACCCTTGAAATAAATCTATCGAAGAATGATATATTGGTGCACTAAATAACAGTTTCATAAGCATCTGTCCAAAATTTCGGCTGAAAATATTCATAAATAAATGCGATAAAAATTTTTTCAATTCAGAAATTAACTGACTGTGTTGTATCGTTAGTAATATAAGTGCTGGTATCTCGTCTGTTGTCTTGTTTACAGCGAACCGTTATTCCATAAAAATAATTGTAAGTACTGGCCCTAATCTCATTCATAGTCTGAGACAACTTTTGATAAATATTTTCCCATTGTGCAGTTCACTGTGATTGAAAAGCAATTGTTCTGGTCTGATGTATTTTCAACAGTTGGTAGAGACTTTCGGATAAGGCTCACTCCAATTTTTTTACTTAGTCTGAATGTAATTCCAAAGGAGTTCCAAAACAGCTAAACAGTTCTTTCACCAAGATCTTGGTGAAGCGTATGCTTGGGCCCATTTACTAAAATAATCAGTTGCTTCTATTTCTGAAAACAAGCCCGCTATATCAATTACTACTGTTTGAATTGGGCTACTCACATTATAGTGTCTCGTAGATGTTTTCGCTTATCCAGGGTACCGTTCCCAGAAGCGCATATTACACATTTTCGGCATCACTCCCTATAGTTTATCTATAAAATCGTTCACGGACCTTTTCCAGTATTTTCTTTAATCCCATATGCCTTCTTGATGGATCATCATGAAGTTCTCGCAAAATTTCCACTACTATGATTTTCGGATCCACCAATCACATTCGTCTGTTATTTCTATTATCATCTTCCAGGGCTCTTTTCAAAGGCCATTCCGAACTTGCAAGTAATCCCATTAATACCAATAACTTCAACAACGGGATTAAATGGGCCCAACCTGGTATTTGACCTTCATCCTTCCGTTTTACTAACAACTTCAAATCTTGATCGCTTTCCTAATTCTGCCTGACATTATCCGGTCTCCAGTCATCGTTGATTACAGTAATACGCTTGACAAGAAGTTCTTCAACGCATGACCTCAACCGAGAGCAATGTTTGCAATCTTTTAGGTAAGGCCGTCTTGATAAAGAATCAGCGTTTTGATAATTTCTTTCAGCACGATGCCCCAGTTCAAAGTCATATTTTTGTAGTCGTTATATCTATCTTGGTATTTGTCCTTCTGAATTCTGAAACTTTAGTAGCCATTTCAACACTACGTGATGAATTATCAATAACAAATGTCGTCCATAAAAATACTTGTAAAGAGGTTCGATTGAGGGTTATGTAGTATTTTGTTGCATCGTCACGTTTTTGTTTTCAGATTAATTTTAGCATTACAAAGTTGTACAAAATAAGATGTAAATGCGCAGCAATATCTTACAATGCATCCGAAAAATCATATTTCACATAAAGAAGAATTTTGAATAGCTTTATAGGAAAAATTGCTCAAAATATCTCCAGATATTTATGCTAATCTCGTAAAATTTATGCCGCCGCGACTGTAGGCTGTTAAATTCCGATATGGTTTTCCTACAAAGTACAAAGTCAACGTATTTTAAATAATATTTTATAATTTTGAATAATTTTTTGTACTTTCGGGACTAAAACACCATAGTTAGGCACTTGTTTCTATGACTAAAGGGACACCTTTGTTCTCAAAGAATTAAAATTTTACTTTAGTCCCGCAGGCAATTAATAGTATATAATATACCAAGGGACTAAAGTGCGTCTTTTAATCCCGAGAGAGAAATAATCTCTCGAGAGAGATTAAAAAGCACTTTTAATCCCGAGGTATATACATTATTTTTTGCACTTTCGAAAAATTTTAAATCAAAAAGGTCGAAGGAAGTAAAATTGCATGCCTTTCAAATTGACAGATCATTCGATTTATGAATGCTTCACGGCAAATTCTATTTCAATTTTATTTACGACGCGCTATAGAAGTACTTTCAGCAATATGAAATTTTGATTGGTTAATCTTTGTTATTGCCAGGGTGAGTGGGATTAAATTTATTTTATCTACTTTGGGACTATAAAGTAAAATTGTATTCCCTTGAGATTGAAAATGACACTTTAGTCATGGAAAGAAGTGATTAAAAGTGGTATTTTAGTCCCGAAAGTGCAAAAAGTACTTTAAATCCCACATAAACAAAGTAAGTCCATGGCAATAACAAAAATTAACCAATTAATAGTATATGCCAAGGGACTAAAGTGCCTCTTTTAATCCGGAAAGACAAAGTAGTGTTTATTAATCCCTTGGAATTAAAAGACGCACTTTAGTCCCTTGGTATATAATATACTATTATAAAGGGTGTTCCTAAATGTCCAAATTGAAGGTTATTCCTCGGCTTATTGTATGACTTAAAGTCAATATAAAAATGTGTCCTAGGTCGTTTTGTTTTCGAGTTATAGGGTGCAAATTTTTTTAGAAATAGATTTTGTATCGATCTTGATGAAATTTTGTAGGTTTGTTTGAAGTAATAAGGAGCTTCTTTAAATGTACAATGGTTAAAATTAATTGTTCCAGTGGCGTTTCGGAGGGTAACCAAATTTACGTCTATGGGAAAAATATTATACACCACTGGTTTTTTATGAGTTTTTTTTTTTTGATTAAGCAATTCAAACTACAACTTTCTAAACCCTTACCTTTTTTCATAAGTTGCTTGGTTTACGAAAACAAAATAAAAACAGTTTCAATGCGTATCTCTGGATTATGAAAATTATCAAAATGTTTATAATATGCAATAAATTTTACAATTTACATAAATATTGTTGACAAACAACAACAATGAAATATTTAATTTGGCAACCTGTATTTTGAACGTAATAAGCATTTTGATACTGTTCATGTTGTCCAGGCATACGCATTTAAACAGTTTTTATATTTTTTTTTCTAAAAAACGAAGTGATTTACGAAAAAACGTCAAGGGGTTAGAAAGTTGTATTTGTAATTGTTTAATCTACAGAAAAACTTATAAGAAGCCAGGGGCGTATGTTTTTTCCTATAAATATCAATTAGGTTATCCTCCGACACGCCACTTGAACAATTAATTTTAATAATTTTACGTTCAAAGAAGCCCCTTGTTACTACAAATAAACCTGCAAAATTTGATCGAAGTCAGCGAACGAGTTTTTAAAATATTAAAAAGATAACTCTATTTCTAAAACAACTTTGACACCCTGTATCTCGAAAATAAATTTTGTATTTTTTTTGACGTAAGTGATAATTGCACTAGTGTGTTTTGCGATCATTGCATTTGCAACCAGTCACAGCAACATTTCATTTTAGAAAAATAATATTTTGTAAACATAATGAAATGTATTCATTTTTTCTTATAATTTACGGAAATAAATTTAGCTCGTATAATTTGTTATGGGTAAGTTAGGCCTCGTTTCAATTACAGTTTAATTTATTTATTAATTAATATGTAGAAAAGTTGTTTGATTAATGTCAATTTTTAATCATCCTAAATCATCCAAAAAATTAGTAAATTAGGTAAATTAACATTGTTTAACTTCGAATTTCAGTACCTGAAACATTTTTCATACGAAATATACCTCGTACCAGTGCGGCTCGTAAATATTTAATTCATCATGTTTACGATATGGCTTCCATTGGAAGATTATTTTGAGTTAATATTGGGGTTTGTATGACTCAGTTAGGACGATTTCGTGGTTTACGTTACCAACAGACATTTGAGGAATCATGGAGTTCGATCCTTCGGACTATCTGGTCTGATTCAGGTTTCGAACGATTCCTGGCACTCGTAGAAACAACTTCTCTGAGACAAATTCCATAACAGTATTACCTCTTATTTCTAATCCAGCGAAGCCTGGGTCGCATTCTCTGAAGAAAATTGCTTATGTCTGAAAAGTGCCATTGTAATTCCTTGAATAATATTTTTGTTAATAAAATTGCGGGTTATTTGATAGCTACAAATAAATTCATAACCATAATGTAATTCTGAGTTTATCCAAAGAAACTCTTAACAGATCGGCAGTTTTTTTAAGGAATTAAAAAATTTAAGCGACACATACAGAAACGGAAACATTTCGCGTTTGTATGTGCCGATAAGTGGGCTTTCACGCGAAAGGACATATTGCATAGATTAAAACGCATCATCATATTCACTGATAAATTAACTCTAGCGGTAGCAGAGCAATAATCTTCCCTCGTGTTTCCAATGTGGATTCCCTTTGACGAGGCATAATTCACATACAGTTATTGCCACAACGCTAGGACGAAAATATTAAACTAACAATAAATCTAAAACGTTTAATAAATCTGCCACAGCATTACCCAGAATGAGTAGATTTGGGCATTCACATGCACGGTTATTGATTATTAATAGATGCAAGTTAATCTCTAAACAAATGCTAATGCATTATTAATGTTAAATTTTATTTAGAATTAGCTAGTTTTCAGTAATGTGTTTTATTTATGTTTCTGGGCTTTTGCCTGTTGAGAAATAAAGTATCATATCACTCCATATCATAATCTACTGACGTCATCGCATGGATATATTATTGGCACGCTCGTCCGCAGTTGACATTTTGATTATCCAACCTGTGATTTCAAATTATAACTTTAATTGATTTTCTTATTTTATATTATAATATTGTTAAGTGAAATATTAATTTAATGTAATTATTAATAATAAATAGTTTTAGAAACTAATACTTTGTGAACCAAAATATAATTTACATATGTATACAAAATCAATAAACTAAATATTAACGAATTCTACGATAAATTCTTTGAATGAACTTTATACAAACATTTATTCTTAATGAGGGTTAGGGAATTCCGTTATTTATTAACACTGCTGTTTTAAGAAAACTTTCGCACGTAACGTTCGCTTACTGTCTTTGTTGTACCTACCATTCTTTGTATTCAAATGCTCGTCTTTGTTGCACTTTCACAGATTTCCCTATTTCATTACTTTTGAAGCTGATAATACATATCTTATTTCAATTATACACATACGTATGTTCTACATAATTATTAATTTTATTTTAAAAAGTAGATGAATATTAGTAAGTGTGTACATTGTACTTACGTAAGTACCTACATACATGTTTACATAATGTAGATATTATATTTTTAAAAATGTACTTATGTATAACGTTTAAAGAATTATGCGTAGTAAAAATATAAAAACACAGAACTAGAACTTTACTTTAAAAAATTATATTGAAATTGATACCGTTCTTATATGCCGATTGCAGGCAAGTTGGTTTGATGTATTGCTATTCTCGATCTTTTTTCTTTAGCAGTGTCTTTATCGCTAGCGCAAGGTCAAATCTGGAAAAGGCCTCTTAAAAATTATATAAGGACTGATGTTCGCGGTGTATCCCATATTGGATTATTGCGTCACTTCAAGGTCAATAAAATCTCATTAGTGGTGCTCCTGTCAACAAATCCATTAGTGCTAAGCCTCGATGACTCATCGCTTTGAAATGCGGAAAAACCCCGCCGGCAATTCCAGGAATTGTCATTAAAAAGCAATTAAAAGGCAATTAGCGTTGCCCCCTTCCTACTTTCATTTGTCGTTTACTTTTATTCAATTTCGGAAATTTCATTTAAAGGTTCCAATATAATTTATGTGAATTCGCGCCCAAAATCTTCTCTAATTATCGTAGTAACGGGAAGTGTATAATAAGAAAGAAATCGAGGTAGATTCAGAAATAACCGAGAGAAATAATCGTAAAAGTCCCACTATTTTAAACGCGTAGGGGTATGGCGAACCTAATCAGTCAATAAGAGAGTCTAAATATACGCAAAATAACCCAGGTAATTATGTTCCATAAAATGCATACAATAATGTATACATGTAAATATAAATATGTAATTGTGCATCACAGGTTTATGCCAAATTTATATTTTGTACCGAATATTTCATTTACTATATTTAACAGTTTATATGCGTTGTATTTCACAAATACATTTGGTCTGAACTTGTCAAAATTGTGTTATACAAAAATGGAAAGGTTTACAACTGCATTCAAGTCCACAAGAATTTTTGAAACCTTGGCACTTGTGGGCAAAGTAGTAGATACGTATATAGAATTATTTCGCTGTGCAACAGTTTCCAGAAACATTATCAAACACTGAATAGGCTTTTCACTTGGTGATACTGATTAAACTAAAATTGTCAAGGTTTTTCCAATTGTACGTATGCGTTGTTATAGCAAAATTCGTTGTAACGGTTTTAAAATTCAAATTTTGCTCATTTCTTCGATTTTTAAGGATTCCTTTATTTGGTTCACGCAGTTTAAAATTAAATCAAAAATTTTATTAATCACTAATTGCTAGGTTGCAGGCTACATTCTGGTAGGTTTTAAATTCCATTGTGATTTCATTCAAATATTAACAGTCTGTAAATAATACGGGCGCGTTATAAGAGAAGATCAACAGTTTTAGGATACCTACTCGCAAAAAATTGAAGCAAAATGAAACGGATCTTTTGAAGTATTTAAAAATCATGTAGCAATACTAAATCAGTAACGGTTTATGTGCTATAGTAGAATATTTTTAATAAAACATTGTTACCAAGCGATCATTTGGATTTGGTTTTAATAGTATAACAGTTGTGGCGTGATAGCAGTGAGCAACGAGCTTGTATTGCCGTATGGTCTCGGTTCAATTGAAAGTTAATTATCGGTTGATATTATTATTAATGATTTACCTAGTATTTATTGCAGTAAATTAAATTTCCAATTTCTATTAATTTTTGCGATGTTGAAAATATACTCAGTGACATGAAAATCGTGACACCAAGGAGGCGTAGGAATTTTTTGACCAAATTTGGCAGAAGCTTTTAACTATTAAAAGGTAACAATTGATTAAAATTTCATTATTATAGATCAAGTGATAATGGCTTATCTGATAGTTCTTTCAGTTTTTCTAACAATGTTATCTGGTGTATGTTTTGCGAGATTTTGTTCAGTTTTTTAGTGTTTTCGCTTGTGATAGTTTGTTTTGAGGGCGTGATCATGCCTAGAGTGCGCCAACGTGGAAACTACCGTCAATTAAGCGAATTTGACAGAGGTCGTATTGTTGGTTTGCGCGAAGGTGGTTTGTCGTTCAGAGAAATTGCAAATCGCCTTAACCGGAACCAATTCACCATTATCCGCTGCTATCAGACATGGACTAAGTAGGGCCAGGAACGTCGCAGCAGAGGAACTGAGGGGCGAAGATGAGGAAATGAGGGGAAGGATCACCATCTTCGACTTATGGCAACAAGAGACCGATTTTGCAGTACCAGATCAATTGCCGATCAATGGTTAATTACTGAAGGTCATCCTGCAACCCTTAGAATTGTTTACCACAGAATCAGAGCTTGCGGCTTGCAATGCTATCGGTCACACCTTGTTTTACTATTAACGGCTCAACACCGACAGTAACGTTTGGAGTGGTGTACGTTGCGATTGCACTTGAGCCCGGAGTGGCATAGGGTGGTGTTAAACGATGAATACAGATTCTGTTTGGGGATACATGATAGCTGTATGAGGGTCAGCCGAAGACGTGGAGAACGTCGCAATGTTGAATTTCCTGTTCCAAGGCATGTGCACCACACTATAGGGATTACGGTATGGGGTGCTATAACATATGGGAGTAGGTCTCGTTTGGTATTCATCCGAGGCAATATGACCGCCCAGTGATATGTGGAATGGGGTAGTAGAACCCCATATTCTTCCGTTTATTCAGCAGTTGTAAGATCTACTTTTTCAGCAGGATAATGCCCGTTCCCATACTGCAAAACGTTCTATGGACCGCTTTGCAGAGAATACTGTTAATCTCTTGCCATGGCCACCGAGATCTCGCGATTTTCGCCCATCGAGCATGTTTGGGACATTATGGGGAGAAGATTGAGGAACTTGCTGCATCTTTCGCAGACGCTACAAGCTCTACAGCAGGAAGTACAGGTTGCTTGGGACACAATACCTTGACCATTTGCTAAATTCGATGCCACGAAGAGTGAGGGAGTGTGTAACCAATAAGGGAGGGACCAACCCATTATTAATAAAAGGTATGTTTATATTTTGTTCTTTTTCTTTAAAACTTTAATCAATTACTACCTTTTAGTGGTTAAAAGTTTTTGCTAAGTTTGATAAAAAAGTTCCTACGCCTTCTTGATGTTGAGATTTCCATGTCACTGAGTATACTTATAATTTGGTTAATTTATGTTGATACAAAAGATTATGTTTAGAATATTTATATGGATTATAACAAATAAATCTAATTTACTGTTTAATATATTGGTAATTAGAAATGATGATAATATGGTTGTGTTGACCGGTATCAAAAACCAATAGATTCTGGTAGTTACTTAAATTTAGTTCCAACTCTTCTTATAACTATAACATTAATTTAGGTGCCCTACCGGTAATAATTTAAAAAAAATTATACGGATACTCTGAAAATGTTTTATATATTACCAGGGTATTAAAGCAATAATCCTTTTATTAAGTTGTAGTTTTTAGGAAAATATCTTATGCAAAAGGTATTTCTAACATTTTTAACAAAATTTTAATACTTTCACAGAAACTATTAGATTTAGCTGTGTTGTTTTTTCAACATCATAAATATACGCGGTCTTTGTTAGACATACTTGATACACTAGGGACTGTTCTTATATATACAAATATATATATATATATATATATATATATATATATATATATATATATATATATATATATAT
>JAHWXV010321515.1:0-16885 GCA_024586415.1 Phrixothrix hirtus
TGTCATTTTACGAAAACTGAAATCCGACGACCGCTCTCTACACGTCTTCACACGTAGGCCGACTGCCGGCAACTGACGCTATCTGCGGGCAGGAAAAACTTCACGGCTGCGCATGAATGTCCCCTCCACATCTACACCAAAGGGCGTCTCCCTCGCTTCAGTGGTTTACGCGGGAAAATTTAAGGTTGAATACTTTTTGAACACACCTCGTATTGCTAGCTACATCACAAACCATTACTAGCTTTATCCTGTAGTTGGAGGGTTTATTTGGGATACACATTTTGAAGGGGCAACGACTCCTAAAAGCAAGTAGTTGTTCGTCAACGGTAACGTATATCCCAACCTCATAGTATTCCCTACATGAATTTACACAATCCGTCCAAACCTCACGTAAGCACCAAATTTATCATGGATTTTTCTTCCTTCACGAGTTTTTTTGTCGTCAAAACGCGCTTGGAGAAAATCTTTCCTTACTCATTGTGGCTTTATATGTAGCTCCACTTAGATTAGTATTGAATAATTCACTGCTTGCCACATGATTGTCATTGTGAACAGCTGTGAATACCAGTAAACCACAGACGGCTTTTAATTCTAACAATGTTGTTGTTGCTATAGTTGCAGTCATATTAGAATAGTTCGCTTGCCTGTGTATTATTTCTGAATTAGTGTGTTTGACAATCTTTGCGATCAATTCATCACTAAAAAGTAATTGGAATGCTTCTACAGGCGTTGTGACATACCTTGCATTGCCTTTTGTACCTAGTCGTCTCAGAACTATATTTATAGCTGAAGTACGAATACGAGTTGGTGGAGGAATGGTGGACCAAGCGTGTCCATTCTTTCCTCGAATTATTCGTGCTCTTTTTTCTCTTTTTTGAAGTGTGTCATCATTATTTGAGAGAGAAAATTCAGGAAATTCCTCACTTGGTGAAGTCATAACGGGTGTTTCGCTTAGCGGAAAATTTACAGTTGCTTTGCTAGTGGATGGAGTGGCATAATCTAAGTTTGGTGAAATAAATTGACTAGGAGTTTTCTTACGGCGCTTATTTTTTGTTTATTCTTCTATATTAGGATTCTCATCATGACTCGAGCTACTTTCGGTTCCATAAGGTTCATATTCACTTCATGAGTTTGATAAAATCTTGTCCTCATCCTCGCTACCACTGTTTCCTTGACATTCTGACTCACCATCCTTCGATTGACAACTTCTCCATTTCCGATAAACTTAAAGACATGGTTTACAACTTAAATTTTAACATTATATTCAAATTTAAACGATTAAACAAGCATACAATTAACAACATGTACAAAAGTAAAACGTTCTCGAAAATGAAAAAAAAACTACACTAATGCTAAGTATTCGTAAATTTTGCGACTACGGCTCGATTGCAAGAAAACTGAAACGCACTGAACAAACGCTGAGCGCCAACTGAGTCGACGGTATGGAGGCAGGAAGACATAGGGACTTTCACCGCTTAAGGTCCCAGCAAGAGACCAGACAATAAAAAAATTGTTTCTTCGGTCGTAAAAATTACAAATGGTTAGTGTTTAAAGGTTAAAAACTGAATGACAAATTTCAATTGTAGTAAATATTAAAAAAAATTGTGTCTGATGGTTTTTCCCACTAGTACATCCTAACAAATTGCTTTCGAAAGATCATTCGGATACTCTAGTATGTAATTTCGCACATTTAGGCGATCGAAAATGCATTTTCGAACTTGCTTTTCGAGGTGTACGTTTGGCACCAGTGTATTCCTGGATATTTCGACCTTATCTTGTGTAAATATTTTGTGGGCAGCGTCGACCCCGCGGGAGTTGAGTTTTGCTTTTCGTCCGCAACGGAGTGTCCTTAAAAGTATTTCTTTTGACAACTAGATACTCTTCTTCAGCAAAAAATATGTACTATTTGATTTGCAGTATTTCGTCCGCGA
Source organism: Phrixothrix hirtus (assembly GCA_024586415.1). Lineage (NCBI taxonomy): Eukaryota > Metazoa > Arthropoda > Insecta > Coleoptera > Phengodidae > Phrixothrix > Phrixothrix hirtus. The sequence continues at coordinate 1,932 of JAHWXV010321515.1, forward strand.
ATTTATGAGATAAATGAACAAGAAAGCTGGCAAAACCATAAAATTAAATCAGTTAGAAATTTAATATACGCAAGTTTAAATAGACGTAAAAAGCCGTAGCCAAAGGGACTCTAACGTACAGTGCTTTTTTTCAACTGATATGAGTTGCCGCTTTTGCGGCAAGTGAGACAATAAGTGACATTAAGAGCATTTTTATTTTTTCGGAGGTGATGCGTCCTCTCAGTAAGAAGAACGGTTTTTGAAGTTTGGTACAGGCACCAAGACCGAGCAAGTAACCAGTAGTGTTATTTAACATTTCAGGTCACATGATTTCTCGGACGATCTACGAAACTCCGTACAGACCGATGTTAGCGTTTTAATTTCGAAAATACCTGAGCGTTGGTATAAATGTGACAGAAGGGAAAAGAGGTTTTCGCAGTCATACGCGACGTGGCTGACCGATAATGTGGAGTTCGAGATCTCTTAGCACATCCAACAACAAGCTCAGCTGTACTGAAAAGTGGACGATCTCGTATGCTATCTCATGACAACGTGCAGCAGTGAAAAGGCGTAAAACCAAAGAACTAGCAGAAGAGAAATGCATAGAAGAATTAGTCGCTGCTACTCAACGGAAACTGAGAACTTATGGAAAGAAATATGCAGCGCACATAGTGGAAGAACTCTCCATAGCATCGCCCCAAAAAACTACAAAGCGTCTCTCCTGAAGCCGAAACGTATGACGGCTGATCAGATGCTTGCTTTAATGATGGGCGTAAACTTAAGCATCAATCAATACAAAGTATTGTGCAAGAATGCTAAGATGTGCTGAAACCGCCGAATGAGCAATGTTATCCAAAAATGGAGAGCATCAATATTTCGGAGACTTGTGCGGAAATTAAATTAAAAATTTTATTAGATTATACGGGCATTAAACTCTGCAAAGCATAAAGGAAACCTTATGCGGCGATGCATACATACGTACACTAATTCTGAAGAAGGGTTGTGATGGTAGCAACGACCAAAGCCAGTGCAATCGAAAATTTGATGATACTGCTTATCTGGCCTATATTTGTTTAGTGTCTCCATGGTACCATTGCAATTTCTTTCGGACTTTTCTTTCAGTCGTAATACAATCGTTTGGAAAAATCTAAGACCGTCATCTACCTGCTACTGCACACGTAGGAGACAGCTGCAGTTATTTCAGAAGAAGTTAAGATCATCCGTAAACAGATAATAAGTTTCGAAGAGACAACAGTTGAGCTGAATGGAAACAGGACTATTAAAGTAAAACACAGCTTACATCTCACTGTGGTGGGCGGAAAAGAGTTCGGAAATGTCGAAAGTCAAGTCTACGCAGCGTTACTATTTTTGCGGTATCCTTCCAAAAGGCATGAACAATGCCACAGAATCAATGAAAAGAAAAATGATCCCTGCCACACTTGCATTTGCCATATCTCCCTGCATGCGTGGATTCGCCTCTTTGAATGCCGTCTGCGCATTGCGTACAGGATCGATGCGAAAAAATGAGCGATGAGAAGCGAAGAGGATAAAAAAAAGTTGCCGAAAGAAAGAAGAAAACTGAAAGAATATTTAAAGCGGAATTAGGTTTGAACGTGAACAAGTCGAAAAGTTTTGATAGCAACTTCAACGACCGCAATACATTACGGCGATTTTTTTCTAACGCGTTCACGAGTTCAAAACTCACTTAACTAATTGAAGATTAGACTAGTCGCTTTAGAGACATTTCTTGTCCATATGCTATAGACAATGAAGTATTTTTAGACGTTACAAGCACAATTGAACTATACTTACTACATTATATGACAGTGACTGAATAAAATCTTGCTGCATTGACCAACTCTCAGAAGTTGCCCCAAAGAGCAACCGCAATTTTAGAGACAACTCTACAGAGAAGTCTTCAAGAAAAAATACAAATGGAGATCTTATGCACAAGCGTCTAATCTCATCCGATCCGTATATCACAAACTTGTACAAGTCTCGTCAGCTTAAGTTATCCAGTGGGCTTCTACATGCTTTAAAACTTCTGACTGGCGCAGTCAACAAAGACACTTGTGATCGTAAAGATCTTGCTACGTCCTATTGTGTAAATTTTCCAGTACAGCCCACATTTCAATGTAAATATTTGCTGTTTTCCATTTTTCCATTGCTGCATGACGATTTATGTTTTATGAAGTTTCGGCAACAACTAAGTCATACTATAATGCTGTACGTAAAATAGTCCTATCATCGTATAACTTTCACAAGTGACACTTTATATTTAATGAATATGCGTAGCAAATCTTGTAGCAATATGCGCGATAGAAATGGAGAAATGGATTCTAATCGCCTAGATGCGGCGAATTACGCACTGTGTAATGAAGTAGGAATTAATTTTAAAGCATCTGCATATAATTATCATGCAATAACACCATATTCATATAAATTTACAAATAGCAAAGCACAAACAAGCAGAATAGAAAATATATATTATAAAAGAACTTTATCTGCTAGCGTGTCATAATAACTACTTTGTAAACGCCTACTTGAACGCTACAATGACATTCATTATGAAACTGAGTGTAGCACTAGGATTGATTATAGCACTGACAATGAGTATTGCAACGAAATTTATCAAATTTATCAATTTATCAATAAAGACATGAATAATATTATGAGTACACTTCGCATTTTTAGCCCAAACAACATTTCTAAACTATTCCAAGCTAATATTAATTTATATTTTGGTTTTGCTTGTTTACGCTAGCAGATAAAATTTTGTATGTTACACAGATCGCAGTTAATCATTATGGCACTTGTCGCGATATCGACCTCTGCTAACGCCTCGGTCAATAATTTTGACGACGATTATCATTATAATCCTTGTAATATAAATATCTATTGTGTATTATTAAGGCAGATGTAATAACAAATGGAAGCGTACTAAAAAGAATAAATGATAAGAAGGTCCTTTGGTCACGAAAAGACAACGCAGTAAAGATTGATGGTAACGAATATCCAGATCAACCACAACTACAGCTATGCACAACGAAGAGCTAGGGATGGTACCAGCCCAGCCATCATAATAATTTAGATCTTGTTCACTGCTGCTCGAAACAATCCAGGTCAAAAGGTTAGTCGGTCTAGAATATTCTGTCGCTTCTCAAATATCTCGCCCTTGCGCCAAATGAGTTGCTGCGTACAAAATTTGTGAACGTCGCGCCGACGAGATTTCTCTGAAAAAATTGCGGAAATGTTTAATGGAAATGGAAACAGCATTATTCTCACTTTCACATTTTACGCGATGCGTATTTCGAGAACTGTAGGTACTGGTCTGCTACTCATCCGCGGCAAAAGCACAAGCGTTCCCTTCGTGCAAACCGTGTTACCTTATGGCGCGGGTTGGCGGAATTCGGTGTGATTAACTCATATTTTTTCGAAGGAAATTGTAAGCTCCAACCGATACTTTTCGATGTTCCCTTATTTTGATTCCATCATGGCAACTGTCCATACGTCAAGGACTATGATCAGTTGTGAAGAGAATATTTCCGAGACATATCACTTCAACTTGTGATTATCTACCTGATCTGTCGGGCAGTTCTTTCCTTTGGGACTACCTCAAAGGAACGTTTGATCGGGATCCACGAACGTTACAAGACCTTAGAACAGCGCTTCAGCGCAAAATTGATACAATATCTAGAGCAACAGTCCAACGTGCAATTAGAACTTTTGCCGGCAGGCTTAAGAAGTAAGTGCGGAGAAATAGACAATATTTGCAAGATTGTAATTTTAAATGTGTATGGTTCATTACAAATGGCAAATGTTTGCCTTTTTAACGAAAAATTAAATAATATTAACTTTTCTAAACTACTTTAATTTCAATAAACTTCAAATGTTTTTGCTGCATTCTCTATAACACAATCAATCCTTAATTTTGAAAAACTGCTTCTTTTAAGTGCTGTAAGGTGCATCTAGAAAGGTTTCCCCATAAAATATTGACTCTAAGTTACCAAAATCGCAATTTCGCTTTCTGTCCAAATAATTTGTTTCAATCTTGGAAGTAGGAAGCAGCATCCTTGGAAATGTGAATTATGGTTCAAACTAAATTGATATGAAATCAATACACAAAGATTTAAATAAATGTCATATCTAACGACATTTCTAAAGTTATTGCACCACTTCGGGATTTTTATATAGATTAAGGGGTAGCTTAAATAAATTTAGCATCATAAATAACGTGCCGCAAAGTGAAAGAAAAGTGACATATTTATAACCGTAAATAGTACTGACCATGTTAATCTCGACGGAAAACCACCATTTTACAAACTGGAAAACTTTTAAATAAATTTAAGGAAAAAAGGCACGATTGGTTGTTCTGAAATGCAAACTTCGTCGCCCTGACAACTAAAACTAGAGAACAAAAATGACATGCAAGAAAAAATATTGCCTTTTACCAAGTAATTGCTGGACATTTCCGTTCATAAATAACTCTCAATCGTCAAATGCATACTTACAGTTCAGTTCGCGAGTAATTAAAGACATCAGCTGTAGTAATCGACAGAAACGCAGAAAGGTCAACGCTTTTCCAGAAGAATCGATATAAACATTTAAATTATTAAACCAAATGAAATCAATTGTTTCAACGCGGAAAACGCCCAGCAGGAAGTCATCAAAAATAAGTAAAGTAAGCGAGACTAAAAATGGAATTTAAATAAAAACAATTTCGAAATACTAAAATAACTTATAGCAATGTTTGTAGTAAAATTGATGCAAGTAGAAATTTGAAATCTATTATTAAAGATCTTTACCTTATTCGGAAGATAATCTTTATTTGTACTATTTAGACAATTACGTAAATTAGATGAGTTTTTTATTTTTTATTAATTATAAAAGTTATTTATGTTTGTTTTAATATAATGGAAATTGATTCAAATTTACAATTTATTAGAATTAAAGCTAAGTCGGTGTTCTCTTACCCATCCTTTGTAATAAGAGGCCAATGACTGAAAATTGTATTAAATAAAATTATAAAATATAGGGCAGGTCGAACAGTACCAAAACGACAAAATAAATCGTGAAGTCGCGCTAAACAATTTATTACTTTTTCTAGATATAAAGAAACATTAAATTGCGGACACTTGATTTATAAATTTTGCAACAGTATCCTTCCTGTTTTCAAGGATGAGATCTTCAGGATGCCGAAATTCCTCTACCTTTATCTTGCGTGGCTGGAACCATTATAGACATTTCGCCATACTTACTAGTATTTCACAAACTTGGTGGTATTCTGCCCCCATTCCAAATTTGTATATTTTTACTGCAAAATTAGCGACTTTGTTTAGGTTGAAACCAGAATTGTCTTTCAGGTCTGAATTATCTAAAGGCTAACATTTAGACTTACTTAAAGTTTAACCGAATTAATTATTAATAATCGATAATTAAATAAATTATTTTCGTCTACAAGTTAGAAATTCTGTAAACTTGATATACAGAGTGATTTTTAAACCCACCGACAAACTTGGATCATTTATGCGAACAACTGAACGTGTTGTTTTTTGTATTTCGTCACACGTTTTTGAATAATCGTGTCTATATTTTTCGTTGACGAAGTGTAACAATTTTTAGTTTTTCGTGTTTATTAATTTAATTACATTTAGTTTTAAGTTGAACATCAGATTGAAATCATTCATATTTATATTATATTCATACGAAACAATTAATTTACGTAGTGCATATTAATAACCTAGAACTATTAACAGAACGAATACGTTATGGTGTACGTACAAATCGTGATTCTCCAAAAATGCTTCTAACGCAATAACCATTACGTCGTAGAGCACAGCCGTGTATTGTCAGTGGAGGAAAGCATTTTGAACACCTCTTATGTAAAAGGTAAGTGCCTCAGTTCTCGTTGTATTAAATTTATCTCAAATTGCAGGTTGAGAAAAGTTAGGGAAAATATTCTTAGATTTTGAAATAATACATGGAGCAAATACAGTTCAATTGCTTCGATTTTGTGTTTATAAGATCTACATTCAGTGCAATTTAAAATCGTTACGTAATAATAAACAAATGTCTTATAACAATGAAAAGTCCTTTGCAATTTTTTACGAATTCTAAAAATTAAAATGATCCGAAAAGTAAATTATCAAAATGATGGTACTTATAAAAATTTAGATATGGTTTATAGTATAACTGAACACAATTGAAGTTGTTTTTAAACGAATTTAAGTCCATATTTAATAAATACTAAACTAATTTATTATAACTGAATGTGTTTTTAAATAAATATTAAATATGAACGAATAAAATTATAGGTCATTGTGTATTAAGATAGGTTATTATAACAAAAATAAACAAATACAGCTGTAGTAACTTGATATTATTGAATGTTATTTCCTCAACAAACGTATTGAAATTGGAATGCCGTCGAGATATATTTATTTGTATACACGTTTTCCGGAAACTCTCAAAGAGTGGACATTTTTAATTTTTTCCAAAAAGTCTTCCATTTTTATGGGATTTTCTTGTTAATGGACGTGGTTAGGTCTTTACCACACCGTATTAAAGTTTATTGGTGGGATTTAAAGTCACCCTCTATATATGTGTGTGCGTGCATGCCTGTCTGCGCGCGTGCGCGCGTATGTAATAAAAATACTTTCGTATCGGTAGTAATCTTTCAATAATTTAGGTATTTATGTGTCAGGTACAATTGTACGCTTGTTCAGGACACCATTAGAAAATACAGAATATTAAAAATTTGAAAATTGACAAAACGAGATTAACGAACTAATACTGCAACAAATATACAGTAAGTTTAATAAATAAAACCATAGAAAAAAAGTAACTAACATAAAATTATGTATACAACATGACACAAACAGCGAAAATGAAATAAAGAACTTTAAAATGTTTACTTCAAAATTTAAATAAACTATTATAAAAATTATTAATAGAATTAATATCAGATATAAAATTCAAAACTTTTATTAATTTTTTTAGTATAAAACATTTCTAAAAATAATCACTAAAATCTAATACATGGGCATTATCAAAGTCGATAGCACGGTCTAATTCATTGGAGTGAATTCCAGAGACGCATCTTCTTTTAATTAATCTACAATCACTGTTATGTAAAGTAATTCTTGTTTTTAACCAAGTGGATGTTTGCCCCACATTGTAAACAATTAATTTTATAGGTATTAGATTAGAACGATTTAGTAATACTTTTAAATTACAAAATAAATTACCAATTTTATTATCAAAATAGAACACATTTTTGAAATTTTCAACTCTAAAAAACTTTCTTAATTTTTCAAACATTTCTGGAATATAAAGCAGTTTTCTGTATATTATATCATTATTATCATTAGAAACTTTGTTATGCCTAAAATTACCAAAAATAACGATAGACAGAATTTTGAGCATAACTGTTATTATACGAGGGTAGGCTGAAAACTAATGCACACATGTTTGTAAAGCGCGAACGAAATCACCTTCAGAAGCGCGCCAGGTGCCATGAGGAAGTAACATTCTCTCCCAATACGCATGTGCAGGTTTGAGGTCCTTGCATTTATCCAGTGTATTTCAAGAAGCGGAAGTACGGAGATGTGTTCTAGTGCTATGTCAATGTGAGTTAAACAGCGTGCTGTTATCGAATTTTTAACTGCTGAAAAAGTGACTCCTATTGAGATTCATCGTCGTTTAAAGGCTGTTTATCGCGACGATGCTATTGATAGGTCTACTGTAAATCAATGGATAATAAAATTTCGTGGTTACGAGCCTGAAAAAGCCATAATTGTTGATGAAACACGATTTTCTGGAACAAGGGGCAACGGCAAATCCTTCTCAGTACATACAGGCTCTAAAACACCTCTGACGTAGAGTTTGTCATGTTAGAGGCGGCCTAGCGCCAATAATTTTGCAACAAGACAACGCTCATCCACACACCTCGCGCGGAACTAGAGAGCATCTGCGAAACCTGAAGTTTGAACCGATTTCACACCTTCCTTATTCCCTCGATCTTGGGCCTTGTGATTTTTATTTTCTCCTCTACTCAAGAGAGATCTCAAGGGTAATCATTACACCTCGGGTGATGATGTGAAAGCAGTTGTCAAGTCCTGGATTCGAGAAAAGTCGGAAGAATTTTTCAGTGAGGGAATGCAAAATGTGTTAGCCTTAACGGTTACTACGTAGAAAAATAAATATATGATTTTGAAACTTAAGAATTATACTTTAATGTACTTTTTGCTCGATCTTGCTAATTGTTTTTGTTCCCACTCTGCGATCATGTGTACATTAGTTTTCAGCATACCCTTGTATTATAATTAATTAGAGTAGGATGAATATTTTTTTAAATTCTGTGTTTTAATCCCAAAACAAGATTCTTTGTAAAATGTAATGGATTATTGGAAAAATAACTAATGGATCTATCAGAACTGGTAGGTACATACAATATGCCAATCAATAATGATCTCATTATTAATATTTCTAATTAACATCACATCTAAAAATGGAACTTCTTTCTTTCTCAAGCTCTAACATAAATTTAATATTATTATTATATGAATGAAGTGTCTCAACAATATAATGAATTTGATTAAAGGGAGCATCGCAAATCAAATTCAACGTCAAACTTTAAAATCTAATTTGGATAAACGAACCATTTTAGCCAGAGTTGGGCTCAATGGGGAACCCATTATAATCCCAAATATTTGCAAATGAAACTTTTCCTTTACAAATAAATAACTACTATCGAAAACAAATTTAATTAATTTTATGAACTCTTCCAAACTTATATTACAAAGGAATTTAATGAAATTCCAATTGTGTTTAATAATAATTAAAACAAAATCTAAAGAAAGGTTTAATATACCGATAAACAACATTGAATGAAAACAGAACATGACATTTAAATTACTATATTATTTCTGATACCAAGTATTTTTATTATATTATCATATATATATATATATATATATATATATACATACATACATACATACATACATATAAACCGCACCCCTAATAAGTTGACATAAGCAAGCAGGCTTACAAGTTGACTTATATTGAACCCCAACATGCATCAACAGATTAAAATGAGCAATTTGTTTCTGGGTTGTTAAAAGGAGTAGTGTAACTTCAAACTCCCCCCATACTGAAAGTGTTGAATAGAAAAATCAACTACGCCTGACCTTTGTTTCATATAAGTGCTCTTAAAATATTCAAAATTTCAATATTGTGACTCTTGGAATTGAACTTTAATAAGGTGGACGAATAGAATGACTAAAATCTGAACTAAAACAACTGGGAGGTAGTTCAATAAGTAAGTTTTCGTATGTTGTGCATTTTTTATTTCTTAGTACACACACGAAAATTATCTGTTTATGTCTGTGTAACTATATTCTTCACTACTTACCATATAATTTTCACTAACTAACATTGATGCATTTGTCCAAAGTTTGCGCCAATTTATCAAAGTCTCGCGCAAAAATCCGAGCCCTAACTGTTTAATGCTGTCTTTGCGCCGGTTTGAAAACGCTGACCTTGCAACTTGTTCTTCAGTATTAAAAATATATGAATATCTGGTAGCTCTACGTTGGCTATCAGGCGGATGGCAAGTTTGGCTTGTTTTGTCGAACAGGATAAGGTCAATTGAGAGTAGTCTTGGGTGCTTCTATCGAACACAAGCAGCAATAATCGTGCTCCCTCGTTCAAGAAAATTAATGAGAAAATTACCCTGGCATCTTAGACAATATCAGATGCACTTTACTCGCTGGGAGATTCCAGATACTTCCATGACGCCATGATGCATGGTGCAAATTGTTTCACAACACACCTTGTAAGCGTGTCCAATATTCTTGCAACATTTGTCATTTATTTGGAAATACCCGGTATATATACATAAGTAAATTAAGAGTGAAACCTAATTGGTGAATTACCAGTACCATTTTTATGTCAAAATTACAAACGTAATTTTTTTTATTTTGCAAATCCATTTTTAACACTATCAATATTCAAAAACCCCAGTTCAAGTTTTCAAGGCAAAAACTTCTATTAACGTGACGAAAGGAAGCAATATCCTTTAGTGTACGTGTCAAAAAGTAAGTTTGAGGAAATAATCGACGAGTTACCCTCTTGTATTGGTATGTATTGGAGGCTGAATTAGTGAGAATTCGACCTTCTACCGCTAAAGGCGAATTGTGTTTGGGGTCAACATCGATTGCCTGTCCGATTCGTTAGTAACGGCTAGGGTCCAACGAGCCAGTACGTAAAAGAATCCGCAAACGAAGGTCGCACTTTTTCTTTGAAGGCGCAGACCGCGGAGATCTCAAGTAAGTGATATCTTTTCGATCATTTTATTCCATCCCACAAGTCACTGAACTTCTCCGGGAAATTCGACAATCAACCCCCCACTTCTTGTAACGTAGCAATAATCAGCTGGGAGACCTACTTCAACCCAGTAGATAGACAATTTTGTTTTTGTTGTGTAAGATTTAGTTAACGAACCGAAAATAAATTTAATTTAGGTAATCATAGTAAATTAAGGTCACAATTAGACGGGGCCAGTATTTTGTTATTATTAATTTAAGTAGTTTTAGAGATCAAACCCAGGGGTCCCCTATTTTGCGATTTTGTTGATTAAGTAATTGATCGTTTAAAGGTTATTGTATTGTCTGTACCATTTTATATTATCTTCATTATAAGTGACTTGTTTAAAAAAGATGAACTTATTATTTCACTGTCATAAATAACCTTGGTAGTAATAAATAACAGTTTCTTAAGTTAGTAGAGCATTTTTAGTTGTGAGTCTAATTAACTAACTGAATTGAGCGCCTACCCAGTGGCATACGCTAACTAATTAACTAGTACTTACTACCATAATAACAGTACATCCTCCCGGTTTTGAAATAGGACCCTTTACCGTCTGACTGTCAAAACAATTAAGGTAAAGTGGCGCCCATAAATCACTTTTCCCCGATTTTTGACGTTTGCAAGTCATTCCTCAATTTTTGCTAAATTAATTTCATCGTATACCTAGGACCCCCCCACCCATCGCCACTGTGGTGGTCGGAGCAAACTAGCTAATTCAGGAAAATTAACATCTTTAACAACCTTTGGGGCGCAAGTAGCGTTCTAACTCGTTATAGCCTTCCTTCCTGCCATATCTGGACATACGCATTTGTGTCTAAAGGAAAAAATGAATAATGTTGCTTGTAGGGGACAGATGACGTCATTTAACCATATGCTTACAATTATTGTAATATCGTTGCAAACAATTTTGCTGCGCAAGGAAACATAAATTGCATGATTCTCGTATAATTAGCACATAGGTAGGCTCTAAATTTTTCAAGTGGCGCCGCTCGTTAAATTTTTATCAGGACGAAACATGATGGCGCCATTAAAGCCTTTCACCACAATTTATTTTTGAATTTTGGACATAACAACAGGTCCAGAATTAAATTACTTAAATTATTTGCCACAATTTTTATCAGAAAATATATGTTGAACCAATTACCGAGGCATAATTTGAATTTCTTAGATACAAAATATATTAAATTAATATATGAGAAAATTTATATTTTAAATTTATGCCAATATTTCCCTTATTTAATAGCGAAGTTATGATTTCTGTTCAAATACAAGGAGGTGGACATTTACGATATAACCGCGAAGTATGTAATTTCGGCGTTCCCACAACTTGTATGGTGGGTATTTGCATTTAATTAATTCAATTGATTTAGCGTAGTCGAAATTTGTACCTGCCTCCATGTTAAAGAATTTGACCGAAGATTTACGTTAAGAAATATAGGTAGAGATATTCTCGATCGCTTTTTATTTATTTTGAAACAAACTGCTACAGCTATAGCTTCTTCTGTTTGTTTTTAAAAATTACTTGGTGTTTCAACATAAAAATAGAACGTCTGGACAGATATTAGATTTTAAAAATAAATAGCCACTTATCAATAGTTAGGAACAATAAATTTACAGTAACTTAAGGAATGTTTTCAAAACTTCACGGTGAAGATGTTCGTAATTAATTTTCCGTCCTGTTAATTTTAAATATTACACAATTTATCAAATTTTATTTTAAGAAATATTCGAAATAGTTTTACATAATACGTGCAATCAACTATTAACTAAAAACGGTTTTTCACCAATGATCTAATTAAAGAGGAAACTTTACCGTTACAATAATGAAACATCTAAAACTAAGATTACATCGTTACAATTGTCAATTGTCAGGAGTAAAATGTTATCTGCGATTGAGCAGGAAACATTTATGTTTACATTTAGATGTGTGTGTTCCACAAGCTGCAACTGTTAAAAGACTAAGATGTTTTGAAATAAAGAAAATGAAAGTCTTCTATGAAAGCGAAAAAATTAATGGCCGAGCCGTTAAATGTTATAATAGCATCAAAATTGCATTTTAAGATGAGTGCCTAAAAGCATTGCGTAGGTGAGACAATTTACATTTACACTGTTGCTTTATAAAAATGTATTTCTACATCCCAATAAAAGAAACAGCCGTTTTAAAAATACATTCAACATTTTCTTGCCTAAAAATGGATTGGTGAATTTATTACTTTTAAATAATTTCGACATCGAGGGTAGTTTCATTAACATTCCAAATTGCTCAAGATGAGTTCATGTGTAAAAGCCTAAGGCAATTCAAAATACCAGTAGGCTCCTTAATATCAAAATAAGTATTTTTTTGAAATCATGCTAAATGAAATAATAAAATATTTTTCGCCAAGTTGACGTTTCGGATAAATCGTAAACCAGCATATAAAATAAAAATTATTAGGCGATATATTTATGACTTCAGATGGATTAAATGCATTGGATACATTTTCAATAAGCAGTGCAAACGTAGTATAAAACAATTGCCCCATTTTTTTAAGTTCAGCTCGCTGCAAACCATTCAGGGTGAGCCTTCCAGAGATCGCTCCCTCTTCCAAGGAGTCCAATTCCCTCCAAAAGTAGAGTAGCCCTTAGTTTGCCCGATCGAATAGTGCAACCAAGAACCCTTCTTTAAAACGCAACTCGGCAAAGGAAAGTTACCTTAAACATCCAGTACCACTGTACTTGCAGTGTTCCCAACTAAATGTTTCCGCAATTTTTCAGTTTTTGCTTGCACATATGCAATTCTATCATATCAAACTTATGTTAATTTCATTTTTGAATGAACGTTATATTAATGCGCTATTCTCGGCATTTAGTTGTCAGAACCTAAAACCTAGACGAAATCGTTACAATAAACAATAATCCCCTTCGTGTGGGTATGGCTATGAAATGCATCCCAAAAATACCGACTGTTTAACATTAGTATTTTCCCTCAAACAGATTTCAAAGCGATTGCTATGTTTATTACGTGCCAACATTTCGATAAGGCCTTCATTGTCAGGATACCTTGAGGACTTAAAACCTAGATTTACCCAGACCGTTCGAAACTTCACCATAAGGATGAGCCTTGATGAAAGGTGTACTAAAAAGAAATCCATTATTTTTCCAATAGGTGGCTGTAGTAATTTGTATTTCGCGTTGCATACGTGCGATCGGGTTACGCTAGATGGCGTTAGAAAGATAAAATTTCGTACTGAAAAGAATTCTGCAACAATTTTGTGATTGCTTGACTAAGTATTGTATAAGCGCGCGTCAAAGATGGACACTGGGCAAAGAGAAAATACGCCATATTTCACAGTGAAATGCAAGTCAGGCGGCTGAAAATGTGAAAAGTGTTTATGGTCCTGATACTGCAACAGTGAATCACGCGCAATTTTGGTTTCGTCGATTCCGTTCAGGTAATTTTGATGTTAAAAATGCACCACGCTCTGGAAGGTGAATTGTCGAAAATGTCGGTAAAATAATGGAAATCGTCGAGTCTGACCGTCAGGTAAGCACTGTTTCGATTGCCTAGGAGCTAAACATTGCCCAAAAAACTGTTTGGAAGCACTTGAATAAGGCTGGATACAAAAAGAAGCTCGATCTATGGATGCCACACGAGTTAACGTAAACAAACCTAATGGACCAAATTTCCATCTGTGAATCGCTGCTGAATTGCAACAACATCGACCCATTTCTAAAGCGGATGGTGACTGGTGATGAAAAGTGCGTCACTTACGACAACTTTGAGTGAAAATAGTTGTGGTCGAATCGCGGTGAGCCGGCGCAAACGGTGGCCAAGCCAGGATTGACGGTCAGGAAGGTTTTGCTGTGTGCTTGGTAGGATTGGCAGGGAATGATCTGCTATGAGCTGCTCCCCTACGGCCAAACTCTTAATTGGGACCTGTACTGTCCAATAATTGAACCATCTGAAAGAAGCAATCGCCCAGAAGCAGCCAGTGTTGGCCAATAGGAGAGGAATTGTGTTCATCAGGACAACGCCAGGCCACATACATCGTTAGGGACTCGCCAGAAGCTCCGGGAGTTTAGTTGGGACGTTCTTATGCATCCACCTAGTAGTCCGGACCTGGCACCAAGTGATTACCACCTGTTCCTGTCTATGACGGATGATTTTGCTGGTGAAAAATTCGCCTCAAGAGAAGCTTGTGAAAATCGACTGTCCCAGTATTTTGCCAATAGAGACGAGGATTTCTATGAGACAGGCATAATGGAATTCCCTTCAAAATGACAACAAGTTATCGAACAAAATGGTGCATATTTGACCTAAATTGGATCATTCTAACTATGCTAAAAAAGCCTTCAATTTCATGCAAAAATAATGGATTTCTTTTTACTGCGCCTTTATTTTGTAAGATGTAGCTTACGATAAAATCGTGACCAATAATAATCAGTGTTACAGATGCATTCGTAGAATTCTGAAGGTTGTCAAATTGTGCCAAAAATTATTATTGATACCAATTAGTTTTAAACAATTTGTTCAGGATTTATACTTATATTAAAAGTAATTTTTAAAGGAATAAGCTACTTTAACAATTTAAATAAGTAGGAATATTTTATGAATAATCTTGCCG
>JAHWXV010321533.1:0-19272 GCA_024586415.1 Phrixothrix hirtus
ACTAATTTATAATTTAAACTACATTAATTAAATTTAGTAATTAAATCATGATTTACTGATCTTGTACAATATTAATCGTCTGTATCGATATATTTTGATATAGAAAATATGTATATCGATCTGACGATTAATCAAGATCTAGGGAAATCGTGACAAGATAATGGTCTGCGACATCCATGTGTAGACACATAAAAAGTTTCTGAAACGATATAAATTAATGGAATTGGATTGATTTTTGGCATTTTAGAATTAACCAAACTTCGGATTCTGTATTATTGACCTTCTTGCTATTTTTAATCGTGTTTTATACAGCATATTGAAGATTGTATTGAGATAAGTGCCAAAATAATAATTCCACTAAATCCTAATCACATCCTCCATCTGCCTATTCCTAGTTCCAATTCTTGGCCGAAATATATCCCAATTACCCCTAAATTAGGGATAGTTTTTGCATTATGAACGTGAAATAAACTACTGGTAGTTAAATGTTCTTAAAAAATGTATATGAAGGATGCTTCCGTCAACATTATTGTAATAATGATTCTACAATTTGAGGCCAGGTGCGTCATATTCAAAATTTTAGAAAATCGGAAAGCTCAAAGAGTCACTCAGTATTTTAGTATGGTCAAACTAGGGGATGTTTGACATTGCAAAGAAAATAGTTAATGAAAAATTGAAATTGTTGTATATAAGTCTATAATAATATACCTTTTAGTGTTTCAAAAGTTCCATATGTGAAGGCCAGCTGAATCACCTTAACAAATGTCGGACAAAGACGATTTTTTGCTACTATCAGTAAAATATCTTTTAATTGTATCCATTATCATGTGTCAATTTTGAATTAAAACAAGAAAAAATTATTATTGAAGAATTCAAAGCTCTGCCAGATAACTACAGTCGAGAATGGTCGTGCACTGACGGTGACTAAGCGCATGAATTGTGTAAGGTCGTCTAAATTGGAAAATTGTGGACACCACTGACTTCGACACATCACCCCGTATATAGATGTTCAGAACCCTTACCTCTAGAAGCACGTCAGAAGATTCCGTAGGTCGGCGGTTAAGGTAACCGAATCAGCTGAAATAAAATAATATAGTGCTAAGTAACATCCTTTAGTGAATTCATAAAAGAGTGATGTATGTTGCGATTCCTCCCGTATATAATAGAGTCGTAGAATTGTTTAGAATTAGACCTTAACGGGATAAAAGGTAAAAGATTAACTCTGAACATACTTTGCGGATATTAACAATAATTCACAGACAATAGCAATACTTAGCAAAGTAGACGTTAATCGGGCGAGAATAAGGTAATGGTAAAAATCTTATCGATACCCTGTATATGATTAATTTTCAATTACTAAATCTTTTAAAATAATTATCATCCGAACTAACTTTGTTTAATTATTTCATATACGGAAATTGTGCTGGATTACGTTTAATTATTACCATAACGTAAGAATTGTCAATTGTCAATTGTCAAAGAACTAATTTCTAATTAATTCGCCAATAAATGGAACGAACAGATAGCATAACTACATTTATAAAGCCATAACCGGAAAAGAATAATACACATGGAAGGTACAGCATCGGCAAATAATAATAATTAATACATATCTGTAAACAAGTTTGGGTAGTTACAACCAACGGATCAAGATTTAAAGCTGCTCAAACTAGGGTCGGCAATTGTTTTCCGCCCGGAGTATGAATTGAATTTACCACACCGGGTTGTCAGGGCCAATATTAAATTATACAATAACATTTTGTACCGAGACCTCACGTTACTCATGTACTTGAACAAAAATTACAATAAATTGATAGATAATTTTAATTAACATGTTTAACAGTTTTTACAACTTTTACAGTACCCAAAGGTAATGAAATGACTGCTATTACACGGGAATGGTCAAATAAATTGATCATTGAAAGCAGTTAATAAAGTAATTCAAATACACTAAAAAAGACGACTTATAGGATTGAAATTATACCGATATTATGATCGTGGGCCCAGCCCGGCATAAAGGCATTATTTCTTCAAGTGTGAATCCATCACAACGGTACCATTCTCCCCATGTAATCTAAGTTAATTACTCAACGAAATTACCTTTGGCGAGGGCATTATTTCCATAAACCAATCTAGAAGATAGGACACGCACACACAAAATAGTATTACTTTACTTCTTTCACGAAGTATCAAAAATTACTTAAATTTTTAAGACGCAAGAAAGAGAGTCTCCCTTCTTCTAAAAACTATGGATCCCCTATTAAAAATAGAAACTACGGGACGTTTTCTTAGCAACAAGTACCAGATTTCCAGTTAAACCACTATGTTTTGAAATTACAGCGTATATAACAATATTTATCTGCGTGACCATAATATTTAATGAAATAAATTATTCTGTTTTAGAATACGGATGTTTAAGGTAACCAATGCTGTAAATGTAAAGAATCTTTAACAAACGGAATTTTAAATTCATTGCAACGTAATAACGAGATATTTTATTAATCCCAGAAAGTATTAAAACAATTTATATTGATTAGTAAAGGAAAGATTGAACGTTAGTTTAAATAAAATTTCACGCGCATCACTAATTACATAACGAGGCAATTGGCTACCAGAGACCATCACTCAGATTTCCGAGGCAGGTTGATGATTAAATTCATCATTCGCCTTCCTCGTACATCAAAGTAAGCGCCCATGTCGCGACTGTTCCTGCAAAGTTGGTATGCTTTTAATGGGCGGGGGAAAGATGTGTATGGCCATGGCGACTCCCGTGTAAGAGTCTACTCTGTATAAGGGTGATGTCTACCCATTACTCCTTTTCTATAGCTCCACAACATTTGGTTACTGCCCCCCTAAATGAATGGTCTATGTATGAGCACAGAACCATTGACACTTCTACCCTAGTCAGGTGAAACAGTTTAAAGTTGGTACCGTTACCCCCGTGCCACGACACCTACGATGAGAGCCGTCATGGTAATGTCCCGGGAGGGATATCGCTGATACAGCGCCTCCAGGAAGGAGGGATCCCCTTACTTGGCGAGCTTGTGCCGGGCGGTATCTAATAGAAGGTTAGGACCTTCCCAGTGGACAGCCACGCCGCATAAAATGGCCTGATCGCGTTTGCAAAGACGAGATCTGGAATACGAAGTACCCCGCTTATCAAACGGACCCGTGGCTCTTCCTCTACAATCTAACCCTTACGCTCGGCAAGTTGCCGAAACGATGTACTATGCGGTCGTGCCGGCATAGACGCTGGAAGTGTGTAACAGGGCAACCTCGGAGCACATGAAAATGACCCCACGCGGTTACACCCGTAGCGGTATTTTCGTTGTTTAGGAGGATTGGAGGGGATACCTCGAGATGGAAGGAGGTTCCCACGTAGTTAGATGGCGGAGATGTAATTCTTACCCGACCAGAAGGTGAGGGGATCATCTACCCAGGATTCACTGACTACAATTCCCGCGCCTTGCCTTAGCCCGTTGCCGGAGAAAGAGGCCTGGAATCGATCACTCCATATCTGCCTAATTCTCGTTTGTTTCCCCCGTGTGACTCAGTCATGGACAAAATCCTACGCCACAGTCTTTCGGCTGAGGGTAGTGCCATGATCCCTCAGACTAGATAGTATCACGGTTAGCAAGGAGGTTACACCGAGACCTCCCTCACGGGTGTGGGCATGTATTTAGGCTTCAGCGCAGAACAGGTTAAGGTGGAGAATTATGCGGACTTCTGCTCTGATGAATTTGCCTGCCTCCTTCAGGAACCTTCGATTTATTCGCGGATTCTGCAGGAGGTGGATTACATTCTGTAGAAGATAGCCCTTCAGAACAGCGAGCTTCTATACCAGTTTTAAGGGTACATCCCGCGTATTGTGTAGCCAATCCTTTAGGTATTCAAAGGTGAAACATTTCTGCCCTTCCTATGAAAACTCTTAAGAAAGTCATAGTTACTCCCGCCGTTTACTCGCGCTTGCTTGAATTAAATATTTCGGTTTGTACATTAAGCAGTAATTAACTTAAAAAGGATGATAATTTGATGACACAGCAAGTATATTTATTTTATACTTAACCGTTGGCGGAACCATCAATATTTAGTTTATTATTGTAAAATGGCGTATTTGCGGTAAAATAAATATATAAAAGAAAGACAATAATTGACACCATTTATTATTGTTTGCGTTAAATACAAAGTTATAAATAAACTTAATAATTAAATATAATATAATTTCAACCAATAATAATTAAATATAGAAAATCAATGCGAGATTATGCTAGCAGATGATATCGCAAAGATATTAACGAGGCTTGGACTAGTACTGGCATTGTAAATTTGCAGAATTGATATAATTGGAGTAAAACAAATATAATTAGTGTCATCGATATGGTTCTGTACTATTTTGAATTTTGAGAATAAAAGTATCAGTTCCACTATTATAGTTTTATATTTATTCTTCTACCAGCAAAGCAAATAAGTAAAAAAGCCATTTCTACGATTTCCATTTTCACTTACGATTGTTGCGAACAAATTCTGTAATAGACTTAGATGTTGATATTCAATATATACTTCACCATTAATGATATGTACATTTAATACATATGTACATTAAAAAATCGATAATTTTTGTTAATTGACTTAGCAAATGAACATGTGTTATCAATGTTCGACTGCCAGTAATTAATTTAAGATTAGTTCAACCAAGATTTATTTAGCAAATAAGAAGTTTTATTATTATAAATGTTTACAAGGTTTAACCCATAGCGTTTGTACGTATGAATTTAATTAGTTATGCTCCACACCTTTAATATGTTCTTCTTTTATTATTAAGACTTACCTATAATTCCAATCAATGCTAATTCTAATTAATCTAATTTTATTCGTAACTAGTGTATGCTTTACGATAAGCTATTTATTCCATCTTTCAACAAAATTTTTTAAGTTGCAAAAGCCTAAAAGGAAGTCTTAGAATTTTAATTGCGATTTCAGAAACATTTTACTAATTTACTAATAAACATGAATTTGCCAAAATTCAAGCATTTCAGAATTATTTATCACCTTTAATCTTGAATTTCCTTTTTTTGTTGTGAAACCTTCCTTTAATGTTTTATAATACAGGGCTATTACTGAGTAATGACGACCCTGAATGTCCCAAATAGGCAACCCAATTTACACCTTCATAGGTTGCTATTCCAATACAAAAACATATAGACCTCATTTGTCATATTTCTAACTGTCAACAATTAAGTTGAAATATTTAAACTACTACGAGTATAACGAACTACTAGTAAAATCGGTGTTTACCTTTAATGTAATTTGAAATCATACATATTATATTATTCAAGCAAGCGTTTGCAATAGTTCAAACATCCTAGTCATTAATCTTGACGTTTATTGTCCAATTGTATTCATTTATTAGAAGATGTATTCAAATAACGAAAATACTGATATGATTGTAATTTTTAGTGAATGCCTGAAAAATGCCGTTGCTGCCGCAAATTTATACCATCAACGCTATCCATATCGTAGAGCACCGACTGATAAAATTTTTCGCAGACTTGAAAGTCAGTTAAGAGAAAATTGGCCTCCTACTAAAAGACCTAGACAAAGAATTGCCACAAGTTAGCAGAATGAAATAACAGTTATCCGTAGTGTAACGGAAGATTCCCATATAAGCCAAAATTCGATTGCTAGAAATCTTGAAATAAGCGAGTCTTCAGTAAGTAAAATTTTACATGCAAATAAATTTCATCCATACCATGTAATGTTAGTGCAAGAACTAGAAGAGCTTGGTTTTGGCAAACGATTAGAATTTTGTAATTTTATACTTCAAAAAGTTCAAGACGACCCTAATTTTTTTAAGCAAGTGTATGTTTTCAGATGAAGCAACATTTACAAATAACGGTTGTTTAATAGGCATAATTCTCATTATTACGCCCAAGAAAATCCAAAGTGGACGCGAGTAGCACACTTTCAAACAATTTATTCCTTTAAATGTTTGGGGTGGAGTTTTAGGAGAACGTATTATTGGGCCGTACTTCTTTCCAGGCGTGTTAAATGGACAAATGTTTTTTAACTTTTTGCAAAACGAGTTACGGTTATTGCTGGAAGATGTGGACTTTCATACACGGCAAAATTTGTTGTTCCAGTTAAATGGTGCACCACCTCATTTCCAACAAAACGTCCGGCAATTTTTATCAACTGAATTTGAAAATAGATGGATAGGAAGGGGTTCGATTAAACCATGGCCGTCACGAAGTCCCGATATCAGTCCTTTAGATTTTTTTCCTTTGAGATGTGCTAAAACATCAAGTGTTTTTAACTCCGTTTGCTGTTGATGATGAAGGAAAGGATTACAGAATCGTGTAGGTCAATAACACCAGAAACATTACGGCGTGTACAACGATTGCTTTTAAACTTAACTACAGCCTGCATAACAGTCAGAGGTCGACATTTTGGGCAAAATTTACATTAGGTGTTTATTTACTAGATAATTAACATTTTTATTGATTTTTTCCAGTTAATTTTGTTTTAATTTTATATCCTGTTATTTTTTGCTTTATTAAAAAATTTTCTTTAACAAAGGTTTACTAGTAGTTCATTATACTCGTAGTAATTTAAATATTACAACTTAATTATTGACAGTTGGAAATATGACAAATCAGGAATATATGTTTTTGTAATGGAATAGAGACCTATGAAAGTGTTAATTGAGTTGCCTCTTTGGGACATTCAGGGTCGTCATTACTCAGTAATTGCCCTGTATATATTTGGCATACTTGCGAGTTATAATTACCAAATCTGTAAGTATATGTATAAGTTATTGTTCATTAAAGTAAAACGTTCGTTATTTTCTGTTAACGAAATTTTTCATTTAAAATTTTACTATATTACTTGAGCAAAGACATCTTTCATAGATACAAGATAAGTTCATTAAGTTTCCAACCAATCTATTAATTTTCTCTATTAACTAATATAACTATGTAAAGTGTTATCGGCACCAGAAACCTACTTTGTATCTCAGTTAGTCAAGGTGAAGCTTTATCAGGTCCATGATCTATTGCTTCCCTTTACGTGGTACATATTTTAGAAATTATTGATTATATGGAAATTAATGTCCAGATCAAAGATAAAACCGATAAGTTACTCGCAGCTTTTTTAAAGAATCTGGTACTGCCAATAGTTTTCGAGATATATCTTTTCTAACGATGTTTTATTTTCTAACGTTACGTAAACTGATCATTGCATTTTTCGTGAATATTGGAAATCTTGCTATACCCACGTACAAAATTTATAGAACAAAATAAATTAATTAACTACTAACATCAAATAAATGTTTAAACTTTACTTAAGCTAAGTAACACACAGTTGCTACAGAGACCATTGTAATAACAATGGATGTCATGATATTTAAGCAATACTTAAATCTTAGCAGATACGGTGCAACTGGTCATTCATATACTTGCATTTTACTACGTAGTAAGTTAGATCACAAAGCGACTGGAATATTGTACTCAGTGACATAGAAATTTCAACACCAAGAAGGAGTGGGAATTTCTTAATCAAAGTTGGTAGATCTGTCGGGCTGACATTAAATAATAACTGATTAACTTTTGATATCATGTGGTAATGTGATAACGTCACATTTGGCAGTTGTTATAATTTTTTACTAACTTTTTCGGTCAGTGGTTTAGTACGATTTGTTGTTCTTTTTCATTGTTAATTAACATTATTTTGGTAGCTGTTCTTTTGTTAACGTGATTTGTTTGTTTGATCATGCCTAGAGTACGGCAACGAGGATATTATTGTCAATTAAGTGAATTTGACAGAGATCGAATTATTAGTTTGCACGAAGCTGGTTTTTCATTTGGGGAAATTGCTAACTGTGTAAATCGAAATCGGTCTAATGTAATACGAGTGTATCGTGTATGTTTTGAAGATGGCCAGGAACATAGTAAAAGAAGAACTGTGAAATCAAGAAGAATGAATGAGCGTCAAGATCGTCGTTTAAGATAACTGGCATTTAGAGAACAATTTCCCTTTACTCGGGCAGTTGGTGACCAATGGTTTGGTGAAGAAGGTCCCCTTGTAAGCCTTGCAACAGTTTATCGCCGAATCCGAAGTTTGGATTAACATCATATTGTCCACAACTTTTGTTACCTTTGACTTCAGAACATTGTCAGCAAGGGTTGCAATACTGGAATGAACAATCTCATTGGAATCTTGAATGGCGTCATGTTGTCTTTAGCGACGAATCCAGATTTTGTTTAGGAATGCACGACGGTCGTATATTAGTCAGAAGAAGACGGAATCTTCGGTTTACAGTTGAGAGGCACGTACACCGCACTGTGGGTGTTATGGTTTGGGGTGCGATTACTTATGGCAGCAGGTCTCCTTTGGTGTTCATTCGACGCAATATGACATCACAACGGTATATTGCGGAGATTATTGGAACATATCTTCTGCCATACTTACAAGAGCGCGAAGATCCGTTTTTCCAGCAAGACAATACACGTTCACATGTAGCAAGGTTTTCCTTAAACTTCTTTGAGCAGGCTCAGATTCATCTTTTGCCCTGGCCTCTGAGATCTCGAGATCTTTCTCCCATTGAACGTGTATGGGACATAATGGGTAGAAGGTTGCGAAATTTGCAGAGTCCTCCTTTGGCTTTGAAGGCCTTGAGATATGAGGTGCAACTTGCATGGGAGGATATATCCCAAGACGAGATAAACCACCTTATTCAGTCAATTCTTCGGCATGTAAATGAATGTGTAAGTCATTATTAACAATTATTATAAAATTTTGTTTACTAATAAAGATTTTCCTCCCAAATTTTAATCATTCATTACTATAACATACCAAATTTCATCCGAAAATTCCAACCCCTTTTTGGTGATGCAATTTCTATGTCACTGAGTATATTAGTCTCAGAAATGAGCAAGAACATAAATATTTGCAGAAAACAAGTAGTGGTGACTGCTTTAATGCTATTCTAAGGGATAACAATAACTAAACGGAAAGACCGGGATCTCAAAAAGTAGTTGAACTTTTAATTTCTTCCGTATCTTCTTTCGCTTCTTCCTAAGTCTGGAATGCGAAAAGCGTACAAAAAGTAAGGAATATAACGGAAATGTTCCCGATACTATAGGAAAACATATGTAATGTTATGTGGGACGTCAACAAAAGAAGAAAATTGGGTTATCATATTCGACGGTTACAATAATACGAGGGCAAGCGATTATTGAGAATAAAAAAACCAGTGGAACTTTTGCAAAATTTTATTTTAGATCTGTTCAAAGTAGTTGCCTTCTGCTATAATGCATTTAGCCAGTCTATCCTTCCACTGCCTAAATGCTCCAAACCAAGCAGCTTTAGGAATACTATCAAAACAACACCGAACAGCAGCAGCGATCTCTTCCTCTGAAAAAAACTTTTTCCTCGTAAGTTCTTTTGTAGCCCAAAAAATATCCAAAAGTCGCACAGTGCCAGATTCGGTAAGTATGGAGGGTGTTCGATTACCTTAATCTTGTTTGCAGCCAAATACTGCCAAGTCATCGCTGCAGTGTGGGAAGGAGCATTTTCGTGATATAGCACAATTCCCTTCTTTGGACTTTATTAAACACTTCCAGCAAACACTGCTCGACGTACCATTTAGCTGTGATAGTCTTCTGCTTCTCTAGCATAATAGCGCTCACTAGATCGGTACTTCTAAAGAACACATCGTACATTACTTTCTTCATTTCTCGCTGCTTCCTGATTATCGTTGGTGTGGCCTCGTCTTCGTGGATCCATAAGCGGCTCTCTTGTCGAGTTCGCATGTTGATAAATGGTATGTAAGTTTCATAGCCTGTTACAATTTTCCACAAAATTTGGTGTCCACCATTTTTAAGCAGTGTTAGAGTTTCGTGGGAAATTCGTATTCATTCTACTTTTTGAAAATCTGATGGGTTACAAAACAACTTACGACTTTTTCAGATGAAGGTGGTCGTGTATTGTTGTTTTTACCGATGAAGCTCCAATCCCCAGTTGAGCTTCTATCACTGCGTGACTAGTTCTGTTATTTGCTGTAATTTTTCCACGTTCGAATTCCTTGTACCATTTGTAAATTGTTGCCAAGGAAGGAGCGTGATCGCCAAATGTTGATTTTAAACTTTCTTCGCAGTTATACACACTTAAACCTTTCTTAAAGTCATAATAAATCATTATGCAAAAATGTTCTCGAGTTAATTCCAATTTTCACTACGCTTGCGAAACTTAAACTATCTCTTTAAAATGCTATTTAAGATAAATTAGTGTATGAAGCGGCAAATGTCAAGTGAAGAGTTACTCTTAATAAGCTTATATTTTTTGTTTTCTATGGCCTACCTAATTTCTTCATTCTCAATAATAATGGCTTGTCCCTCGTATTAGTAAAAGCATGAAAGGAACTGATTACCGGTCTACTGCTAGCAACTTATGTTCCAACTTATTTTCCAAGAGTACATGGAGTCACTCTTAGTTCCTATAAATCCTTAGGCTATAGCAATATTAAAAGGTGTCTTATTTTTGTGTTACGAAAGAACTTGGATGACAATAATTTACTTGCATAAACATGTATAGAAGTTTCTGCGACTCAGCAAGATGTCGCTCTGACTGAGCTGCACCTGCACATAACAACACTTCTTTTATTAAATCAAGAAAAGATAAAAACAAAAGTATTCTCCCTAGAAACTGAAAGGCACAATTTTATTAGTCCAAATAATCGGCGAATGTGACAAACTCCAGCAATGTTTCAGAAAGAAAACGTCAAAATCGGAACTTCATGATACAATTCACAGTTTCACCAATGACGGTCTAAGACAAATATTTATCCAAACGTGACTTGCTGTCTCATCGTTACGATGTAATTCGGAGATTCTTACTAAAAAATCTACATCCCGTTATCTTCACCACTATCTACAATTGTCGCATGTACTCAACATTCTTTCCATGTATATCACCACATTTAAACATGATTGGGGAGCAACAATGACGCTGGTGGCTGGGATTGGCAGAAAGTGAAGAGTTATCTTCAGGCTATGTAGGCGCTGAACCTTCCTGCACACATACAGTTTTATACCTTGTATCCAGCAATGACAGGACTAACTATTGTTTATTACCGTATGAATGCAAAAGGTCGGGCGGCAAATTTTTAACCTTAGCGGACATTGTCGAGAATTAGAATCCCCCATCTATTACGAATATACAAATAATATACAATCAGTTATAGGAATGTTACTAGGACAACAAACTGGGTACACGAAAATGCATTGCTTTCGATGCGAATGGAATAGTCGGGAAAAGTAGTAGCATTGGAGTGTGAGGGTTTGGACAAAATGCAGACACTTTAAGCCTGGAATTAAAAACATCTTACATGAACCACTTGTAGACTCCCAAATGGTCTTGTTCCACTACATATCAATTTGAGCTTGATGAAGCAGTTTGTACGGGCTCTACTGAAATTGTCATTCATTACACAAGAAAAATTTAAAACTGGGATTTTTCTTGCCCTTCAAATCCCCAAATTGATGAAAGACGATTATTTTAAGAATACGATGGATGAGAAAGAAAAGGATACATGCACCGCATTCAGGTATGTTGCTGAAAGCTTCCTAGGAAATAACAATTACAAGAAAATTGTTGAAACAAAGTTGGAAAAGTTTAAAAAAAACTTGGATTGTGTCATGAAAGTAAAAAGTTCAATTCCTACATTTTCATATCGACTATTTTCTGAAAAATCTGGGACATTATAGTGAAGAACATGCTGAACGCTTGCATCAAGGTCTTAAGGTAATGGAGAAGAGGTACTGGGAGAGGAATGAAAATATAATGGCCGACTATTGTTGGATGTTGAAGAAAGATACTAAATATGCAGGAGGATTAACAAGGCAGCTAAAGAAAACGAAGTTCGAAAATTAATGGTACAATATATACAATGGAACACAAGACTACAAAGTAGTCTTAAGAACATTTCGACAATATTTACGAAAATTTTAAATGTTACCGTGTAACTGTATTTTAATACTAGTAGTATTTAAACTAATAAAAATCTTTAAAACATAGCTTCTTATTTTGTCTAATAACCTGACGTGATAGATAAAAATGGAAGTAATTTCCAAAATCAGTATTAAAAACTGATTCAAGAACATCTATTTTCCAGCATTACCTGACAAAAATTTTAAAATGCAGGCTTGTGTAGTAATTCGTTTCTCGGCATTTTTTCACCTTTATAATTCGTCACCGCAGACGGTATTTTCCTAAGTTGTTAATTTAGATCCGACGATAGAACAATTTTCAGCCTGGATGTTAATTTCGATACAACGAATATTTTCTGGGATATTAGTAATAAACAGATTTTATTTGATATTTCAATTCCTACTGTGACAGTTGAATTGAATTATAATAAAAATTTACTACTGTAATTTAATACTGCTTATAAAACACGTAATATTTGCGTAGGACGTGTTTGTAGTAGTTTGACGTATAAAGTTCTTTGGCATTGCTTACTTTCTTTTAAATAAATTAAAACAATTTGAAATAGGCCTTTAAACCTTAATATTTAATTTAAAAAATGGATTGTTTCTTATTGTTTTATTGTTTCATGTTGTTTGCTATCAAGGCTATTTGTTAAAAATACAAGAATCTGAATTGTTTGATCTTAAATATCAATTTTCTTTTAAAATTTGTAACGCATTCAACGAAGATATTGTAAAACAAAATATCCAATTATTATTCCTTAAAAATTGCATTGTAAACAATAAGAACAACTGGAAAATACATATTTTATTTATTTATTTATTTTGCTTTGCAAAAATTATTTTTAAATTTTTCGATTACTTGTTAGAATCGTGGACCAAAGATTGAGAAAAATTGTTCTAAAATATATCAGGTAAAATAATATAAAATCCTGTTCTAAAATATACCAGGCAGAATAATGTAAACTCGTTTTAACTTTATCTTCTACACATTTTCGAAAACATTGTTATAAGAAAGTTTTGTTCTACAGGTCACGAGGTAATCTTTTTGGGACGCTCTATATATTTTCACCTCAAATTCACTTATGATAATAAAATCATACGTGTGTAAATAAAATATTGTTTTATTCTATAATTAATCTTATTCGATAACTCATTAACCCTATCCACCAATAAATCAATCTTTTCTCACAAAAATCAAAACTTCGATTGCCAATCTCACGACATACAATTAAAAGCGTTTTACAGCTAACTTAATACTCTTTCAGCTAAACGTTTTGTTGTAGAACAATTTTCGACCTGGATGTTAATTTTGATAACAGCGCATATTTTCTGAGATATTAGTAATAAACAGATTTTATTTGACATTTCTTCAAGATGGCGCAGCCAGTCACGCCTCCATACATAGGAATTTTTAATATATTAAAAAGTGCACTATTACAAACATACGTACACAACTTTTCAGCGGGTATTTACTTTTTAAATAGAAGTTTAGCAGAACTATTTTGGAGTTTCAGAATTTCGTAATATAAATAAATATTTTTAAGATACTTGTAAACATCAAAATGTGCGTGTTTTTATGTAGCGGTTTTTAATAAATAAGTAATAAAATAAATTCATCGTAGCGATTTAAATGATAAGGCTGCCATTTACATAATACAATGTTTATATTTTTAGTTTCTGGTTTTCATTTCATGTTATTAAAGATTGACTTCTGATAAATTATATTTATATACAAAGTCCTAGTTACCTTCGTCACTATGAAGAAATGGTTGTTTACGTTATCCAGAAACTTATGTTAATAATCCCACCTTATTGTATTCTTCCCTTGCCAGATTCTTAAAAGGGTCATGTGCAAAGATTACCTGATTTGAATTTTCATTAGCGTAATTTAATTTATAAAACTAATTTTCCAGAGCAGAGTAGCATTGATTAAAAAATTTGGAAATTGCATTATTCAAATTATGTATTTTCTGCTAATCTACGGGAATTGTACTCTATGAAATATTTAGCTTTAGAACTGAGGTCCGCAGTGCTCAAATATACATACATATGCATCAGATAACGCCGAAATAAATCAATACACACGAAATATATTAGTAAAATTCATACCATTGCCTCATAATTTGAAATGAAAATAAGCATGCACGTCTGCAACGAATCATTAAATTAACAATTAACTTTTTTTTGAAAATCAATTATTAGTATTTAAAATTCTATGGTTAAATCATAGATATTAATGGTACAACAAATATTCGAGAGCATCAATTTGATCCCTGACGCCGCATGCTCTGTATCAAGTTTTGAGTGGTTTCCCGAATTCATAGAAACAGCTTCTCTAAAGCAAATGCTAGAATGGTATTTTCACTCATTCCTAACTTCGTCTCTATAACACCCATTCTCGCATCTACTTATCACTACTTCCCGTTCTTGGCTGAAGAAGATTGTTAGTTACCCTTAAAGCAGCTCGCACCCATACGGGGAAATTGAAATAATGTTGATATTCCTTCTTAAGCCCCGCTAACTCATGAATCGTCTAGAAGAAATGCATTTTAGCATTTTAGCATATTACATAGTAATAAATATAAATCTAAAATCCGTCAAATATTATAAACATGCCATACCGTATACTGGGTGGTCCAGCGAAAACCTTGCCCCTCGCTTAACGGCTGGTTAGGCAATTTTCTAGAAAAATGCTTGGGCACGTCGAATTTGTTTTTGAGGGGGAAACATTTTAAGCATACCCTCCAATTTGTCGCTTCAATCCCCTAACGGGGGTGAACCACCTCTCCAATATTTTAAATGGGAGGTGGGGTCGAGCGATACATCATTTTAAAGCGAACAAAATTGTTTTTATAACGATGCCATAATTAGTGGATTTAACTAAAACATTTAATACAGGAGCGTCTTTATAAGCCCAAATCCTACATTTTTTGTATTAAGGAAACAGACACGTACGTTTTAGTTGTTAGGCATGAAAACAATCACATTATTTAATGTTATTAAATTTTTAAAAGGGGTAAAATTCACTCCTACCTCAAAAAATATTACATTGTTAAAGAATTCTAAAAAGTGACACATTTCCATTAAATGAAACGAACTTTGTGTATTAACGATTTTTTGAGACATTACTTTAACAAGTGTTCCATATAATAATAAATATTGTGCTCAAATCTTTGGCGAACATTTGCCAGCATATCAGGTGTAATACGTCTGCACTTAACTATTATTCGTTGGCGAAGATTTTCAACGGATTCAAGCTTAGTAGCAAAATATTTATCTTTTAAGCGTCCCCAAAGAAAATAATCCAAGGGCGCTAAATCAGGTGACCTGGCAGGCCATTCAATTTAACCTCGTCTTCCAGTCCATCGCTCAGGAAACCGATGATCTAAAAATTCTCTTACATAGTGTGGAAGTGCTGGAAGTGAAGAAGATCAACATTATGATTTGGATCATTTTCTATTATCTGTGTTATTAGTATGTCAATCACATCTTTTAGCATATTTAAATACACTTCGCTAGCCAAGTTTCCAGGAATAAAAAGTGGCCCTACAATATTATTACCTAATATGCCACACCAGACATTTAGTTTTTGTGGTTGTTGTGTGTGAACCTCTTGGAACAAGTGTGGATTACTGTCATCCCAGTGGCGGCAGTTATGCCTATTTAAAACACCATTTAAATAAAATGTGCACTCATCGGAAAAATGAATATTAAATAATAAGCTCGGATCGTCAATTACTCGCTGACTTATGTTCTCACAAAACTTCAACCTTCTGTCAAAATTATCCTCGTTCAGTTCATTCCCTAATTGAACTTTATACGGATGGTATTTATTAGCTTTTAAAATTCTTAATATGGACGAACGAGACACTTCTAAGGCTTCATCTACTTGACGAGTACTTTGAGTATGATCTAATGCTACATGTCCCAAAACAGCCACTTCCACAGCTTCATTTCTAATTGGTCGTCGCAGCTGGTGTTTCATATTACAGACTGATCCGGTATCGATAAACTTTTTTACTAGTTTTGCAACGTATCCCTCACATTCCTATTGGGATGAGCATTATTAAACACACGAGGAGTTTCGCACAACTATGGTTTTGAAAATAAAGTTTAACAATTTCAACTCGTTCTAGAATTGAATAAATCAATTTTTACAATAAAATGAGAAATCGCTTGACAAATAACCACACGGGATCGATGACAGTATTCAGATCACATGTTTCAATTGTTAGCCTACTAAGTTATCTTATCTCACAACTGCAAACATGCAAAACATCTACCGATAAGTATTTATGGGAAATAAAGTTGGTGGTGATAATCAAACTGTGAATAATTCCTATGGTGCTCAATCGGTCAAACATTTTGTCGCTTACTTTAAAACCTCGAATCACTCGTAATCGTTACGAATTTACTTTACGGGTGAAGTTAGAGTACTCCTTGAAAGAATTAAACAACGTCATGATTGTGGTTTTTTAATGCCTAACAACTAAATGTATGTATCTGTTTCCTTAATACAAAAAATTTAGGATTTGGGTTTCTAAAGACGTTCCTGCATTAACGTTATAAAAAGAACTTTATGCTCTTTAAAATGATGTATCGCTCGACCCCACTTCCCATTTAAAATATTGGAGAGGTGGTTCACCCCCGCTAGGGAGTTGAAGCGACAGGTTGGAGAGTATGCTTAAAATGTGTTCCCCTCAAAAGCAAATTCGAAGTGTCCGAGCATTTTTCTAGAAAATTGCCCAACCAGGGCACCCTGGATCACCCTGTATAACAGAAACGTCACTCGAATCTCCTATGTCTTAAATAAGTGTCTGCGCGTTGAAATTCCAAACTAACCGAAGTAATTTACCAATATATATAATAGAGGGCTAAAATTTAATTTTTCAGAAAAGAATGGATTAGCATTTAAACACTCAGTTCGGAGTTTTTCCAATAATTTTTTTTGAAGAAAAATTCTTTTAATAATTATACAAATTAGTCTATAATGGCGTCTTATAAGTTTTAGTCAGAATAAAATCACCTCGAAAACGTTTCCTCAGTTTAAGAAACAAATAATGGTCTTTAGATGGTAAGTCAGGGCTATAAGACGACTATATAAATTTTATGACACTAACATCGATCATGATTGCTTTTTATGGCCACCCCATACATAATTTTTATATTCTTCCGAATTTTCTTAAATAATCAGTCTCTAAATCGTTGGGGAAAACCTTGCATTAAACCGGCGTTAGCCAAGTTAAATATAGTATATAGTGTTTTAAAAAACAAATTTTTAATCAAACGTTTAATTTAGTTATATAACATTTTCACACCGTTAATTGGAAGCTGTTCAATTTAATATGTTTAAATACAGCGTCCAGTAAGTAGGAAAGTAGGATCTTATTAATTTCAAAATATTATCACAATATGACGAATTCTTAGTGAAATTGGATTACCAAGACCGGCAATGATATCACAATGTATTCTAAACGAATAGGCCATTCCCAAGATCTTTTAAGTTGAAGTAATTTAATCGGTCATGGATAATTGCCCAATTCACCTGCATGTATTTATTATAAACCCTGAGTTCTACCTCGACCGAGACTTGGTCGAATAAGTACGTAATATAAGAATTACGAGTAGAATAACGGTGCAATAAAGCCCAACACGACCAACATTACGGCAAATATCGCCATTTTGCATCAATATTTGAATATTGACGCCTACAACATACAATTATTTTGGGAGCTAAAACACTAAGATTGGATAAATCGACTTAAATTTACAAGATTATTCAGAGTCGTCCTTTAACAAATTACAAATTGTTTGAAGTCATATTTTTAGCTGAGTGACTTTGTCAATTAGCAAAATTTTCATTTGTAGTCTGGTTATAATATATTGCATATGATGAGCCTTTTTGCATAGTGAAAAAGTTATTATACGGTGTGAGGTTTCTGTTAAACTTTTAATCGATTTCTAATTTTTCAAGGTGAATAAAAGCGCAATCACAGCAAACGACGAAAGCTACAAGAATTGTTTAACACGCTTTTTCTCAACAAGCTTCAGAAGTTGCAAATTAGTCTTAATTAAGCCTAGTTCCAACGGGACTAGATGGGATGAGATAGAATTGTTGAAGCATTTCTTTGGCAAGATCGCCGGATATGTCAGCTCTAGATTATTTTCAAAAGCTATATTAAAGAAACTTCCTTTAGAACCTTGGATTTTCTCAAAATTAACTAAACTGCGTCATTAATGTAATGTTATGGATGAACTTAAACAGTAATTATTTTTTATTAATAGCGTTATTCTTACTAAATTTGCCCATATACGATCAATACAACTGTCTAGTTCTGTATAATACTGAATCGTTTATATGAAATGAAATTTAAATTGTTAGAAAACTTCAGTTTGACTAGATAAATGATGTATTAATATTTTATGGAAAAAAATTGAATTAGTTAAACACAACATCTCGATCAAATAAGAGCAAGCATGTAGTGCCATAAAATATTATATCACAGTAGACCCCGCTTCTTACATCGAATCAATTGGTAAGCAACTGCATTCACTCATATTTCCAAATTGAAGACCAATCGGCGATACCAAGCCATTGTTAGGGCTGTTCTTGGCTTACCCGTTGTCGAAATTGTTCCCTAATATTTCAAATTCATTATAGTCTCCTTTTACTTTCTCTTGCCCTATATGAAATACAGATAAAAGAAAAAGTGTTGTTTTTGTCCAAAATTGTCCATGTCGAAATGTTGGTGTAAATACGCGTTTTCGGGTTCACTGGGTCCGAAAATCGTGAATTTTGAAATTGAACTAAGCGTATGTACGTGTGTGCTGCACCTGCGCGCGCACGCGTATGTGTAGCTGTGTGCGTGTGCGTGCGCATGTACATTTACACGTAGGTGCATGTGTTAATGTGTGCGTGTGTTCTTAGAAGCATCTCCTCGTGTATACGTGCGCACTTTCGCACGTGCGCGTGTGCACGTGCGTGTGTGCATGTGCACGCACACATAGGTACGTGTGAGTGTAAGATTGTCTGTGAACAGGATATCACGAAAAGTCGTAGCTAAACAAAAGTTTTTATTTAAATTTGTAGCCATCCACACGCGTAACCGTAAAAATTTAAATAAATCCGATAAGCGGAAATGCTGATTTTTTACAAATTTTCACGAAATTGGTGTAAACAATTTTTTAAAGTTTGTAAGCGCGTCTAAAATTCCTACAACATCTGTCATTAATTTGATAACACCCTATATATATATATATATATATATATATATATATATATATA